>DWPQ01001763.1:0-11647 GCA_018251795.1 Perichares adela | reverse complement strand
ATAGTCCATCCTATCCGTACCATTACAAAAGACCCCGTTTAGAAGGTAGCTGGTATCACCCATTTTAATCCGACGGTAATCGTTCACAATATTTTTCTTATCTGGCTTTCCTTCTGGGCTTCCCACCTTTCTTGTAGAATGATTTGTTGAATGTTTTTATGGGTTGAGGTTTGTTTGAGTCTGAAGGACATAATATAGGTATACGGCACGGCAGGTATAGGCACACGGACAGAAGTATTATAAGGATCCCTCACTTCTTTATTCACTGGCAACGGATTATTAGGTGTTATGGACATCCATAGGCGATGATGACCAATTACCATATGGTCCGTCTGCCTTTTTCCGTTAATCAAATACAAACGAAATGCCGTTCCATTTTAAAAAATCTTCTATTGGTATTGGCCATAATTGTTTACTTTGACATCTCTTTTTTATTCAATTTTGTTAAGGTGCGGAGTTCAAAGGCATAGTACAAAGGTATCGCAAAGTAACGTATACTACAATAAGCTTAAGTTGCCTCTTTTAAACTATAACGATACATTACACATACATTATAACGTTAGCCTTTAAAGTAGGTTTAAAATCTTAAAATACATATAAACGGTGAAAGACATAAAATTAAGCAAATCTCTAAATTTATAGCAACATTTTACAATCCACCTAACGGTGGTACAGTGACAGCGACTGGCTGTTGGTCGTTTGCATAATATTTAGATCTATAAATCAGTACAAATCTCATCAGACTTTCGATTGTTTTAGTTATTAATTGTACGGTGTCTATATTTCATGTTTAGTCAAGGAAATCAGGCCTCACTACTCTATCTCTCTGTCTCTTCGATAACACAAACAGAACAAATAATAACAGATCTCGTCTGATTCTTTAAAAGATGATTAACTAAATAAAGATTCTGATATACTCGTGAAATCCATCATGAACCATGATGGCTTTTATATTGAATCACTGTGAAAGAACACCAACCGGGTTAAACTGTGAGATGTATTTAGTGGTAAGTTTAAAGGTCTAAATGGGGCTGTTATATTGGAAAAGAATACATCAGTCACCAATACTGAGTATAAGAGCCTCTTTAACGATAACTTACATACAAATATTGTCACAATAAATAGCTTGTTACCAAATAACCATAGAATAATTATAGTATAGTAAGCCAGCTATAAGCCTGCCTGTGAATGAGTGTCCGTCTAAAAAAGAGAAGGAAAATGAGAGATCTGTACCTGTCTTTATCTAATACGGGTAAGAAGAGAGAGACAGGTGGGGGTCCCATTGTTGTGTCTTTTTTTGAAATGGACTCAGTTTAGGCTGGCTTTCCCACTGTAGAATACTTCCCTTTGTACACCATACCTTACCGTACCTGACCATCATTCCCTGTGTTCGTCAGATCTTATAAAATTTAACAGGGTTTAGTATATTAAAAAAAATATGCATAATACCTGTCCGAATTCGAGGAAAATATTTACATGTGAAATATTTCCTTATTGATTGTGTGTAAACATGTGAATTAGCTGTTATTGTGTTCATGCGCTTTTGATTTCGCAAGTGTTGATATCTGAATGATGACGTAAATGACACTGATTGTAGATACAAAGCATCACAAGCTTTCCTCGTAATATTACGCAGAATAAGCACTTTGCTTCAAAATACGCAAGTGGCGATATACATAGTTATAAGAAACGATGTTACGACGCATGAATGCCATCAAAACAATAGGTATTTTCGGAATTGTTGAAGAGTAAGCAAACAAGTCTGTAATTCTAATAAATTTTAGTGCCTTTTTATATCAATATACAATCAATGTCGTGATGGAATGCGGTGACTGATGCCCATTGATGTTCCGGACGCTAAAGACATCACCAACAAGTTGCCGGATAAGAAAAGCGCGGAAAACCTACAAATTATAGAATTACAATGTTACAAAAATATACAACCATAGAATTACAGAATTGTAAAACCATGCAATCACGGAATTGTTATACAGTACAATTCATTAACCGTATTGTATTTATTGCTATTCATTTATTATTTTGATATTTATTATGGAACTAGGCAATCCTGTTGGTAAAGAATCTGGCCGTATGAAAGAAATGAAATTCGATTCTTGGACAGAGTAGCATTTAATTTTAAATAAATACTAGTTCTCATGGGTTTTCGTCATACCGAAAATTCCAAGCGCACTCTTAATTTGGGGGCGTTTATTCGTTTATTATTTAGGACTATTCATAATAGGAGCTGAAATTCGACATTCATTTATTATAATTTTACTTTTGAATGTTAGTAAGGATCTTCAATAGGATATTTAAACATATAACATTATTTATGATCTTTTAAAATTCACAGCTCAATATCATCGATAGTTCTTTGGCAAACTACTCTCTGTAGTATTAATGACTGTGTGAGCTTAAAAAATGAATGTTTTATTTAATTTCATTATTTTTATCATATCATTCATTTATATCAATAACTGCACTCCTTCTATATATAAACTTTATCGATGCTATAATTTACACTCACCGCATGCACAATAAGCTTAAAAAGAGATACGAAATTTTCCCTTCTCGTATTAATATATTGATAACTCAAAAGATTCTTCTCTTTGCTGTATTCAAGGACAGTGTACAACACATCACTCTTATAAGATAGCTTTATCTGTAGTTTTTTACATATCAATGAGTTTTCTATAACTTTATCCTTATAAATCACAAGTTACTGCGCTTTTTTGATATAATATATAATATTAATTCTTATAATTCACACATAAAATTTACCAAATAAGGTAATTACTACGCTAATGACACATAACTATTAAATATCGGCTAATAAAAAAATCTATTGGAGAGCCATAGAAACACAGTGTGAGAACTAAAAATAAAATAAAGTTAAATAACTACGTCAGAGAACTTATTATAGCATTTCGCTAATAAGCATACTAAAATTGACCTTCAACTCGTTTGACGCTTTATGACTATGTGTTCTTAGGAATTCAGTTATTGTTCATCAGATAGGGTTGACATAATTTTTTTGTTTAATCTTTAAGATTCATTTAATTCTTCCTCTTAGTCGTTTCCTTATAACTGTTGCTCGTAGCCAAAAACGTGTCTCCGCTACCATTTTTCTCCAGGCTTTCCTGGATTTCTTTCACATATTTTAGTTAAAGTTCATATTAGTGGAGGAAGTGTATATTCGTTACCACGTCGTAACGTCTTTCGCATGAATTTAAATAGTTAAAACAAGCATAGCAGCATAAAACCGACTTCCCCAATTTCTCATTTGATATTAATTGTAGGGACCATTACAACAAACGGAAAGCGAGCAAAATTCAATAAAAACAGCAATATTTCTACAACTGGTTTAAAGGACTAGAATTTGAGTCCAAGGAAACTTCCAATACGCCTGTAATGCACACTGCTCGGTAACGTTAGGGAAAATGATACCTGGTGCACTCTATCTCAGGTTGTTGAATTCTATACCACTAAATTTTATCCAAACAGTAATAGTGTCCATGGATGGTAGGCTTTTTACCTACCTTAAATTTTCCTTTTGTGATTTGGAACTTTATTTATAGAATTAACTTTGAAAAGTTTCTTACGTTTTGCGGGTGCAGTATAGGAAAGCCAATAATAGGATCTCAAGGGGTAAAGAACTGGCCATGGCTTTTGTACTGCAAAAATCAAGGGCAGCTATGAGCACTT
The DNA here is from genome assembly GCA_018251795.1 of Perichares adela. Classification (NCBI taxonomy): domain Eukaryota; kingdom Metazoa; phylum Arthropoda; class Insecta; order Lepidoptera; family Hesperiidae; genus Perichares; species Perichares adela. The sequence goes on along the minus strand of DWPQ01001763.1, from coordinate 7,942 downwards.
GTCATCAGGTAGCCCGTCAGTCTTTCGCCATCCCCTCTGGATATACAAGAATACGAAATTCAGCTGATACATAGCCCAGCTACTTCGAGTAGGACTTAAATATATTATAAAACAGCGTCTAATGAGTTCGTTATTTATCATCATCAGCTGATTAGCTATCATCATCATTATCATCCCAACATAACTGCCCGACTGCTCTAGAGTACTCTAGACATCAAATTAAATATCTATCTATATAGTTATATACATTACATTACAATACATTACAATTACCATACACATAAATACATACAATTACAAGGGATACAATTTAAATATCCTAAGGGGATTTACGCCAAAACAGAACTCATATTAAAAAAAAACATTTTCGTTGAACTAAATCATTTATCCTTAATCTCATTCTCTTATTCCAAGAATTAGTCTCGACTTTATGTCACCATGATAAGCATTTTTATGTCCCCAAAACGAAGACAAGTCGTTTACTTCCCGTTTAATTATACAAGACAAATGAGTCCGCTAATTTTATTAATGAAAGAATAAAACATTAGTTCTAAATGTTGAATTAATAAGTGATGTAAGGGGCGCTATCCTTGAGTCTAAACCAACCTCATCTGATCGTAGTACAAGATCCTGAACGACGGACGAGGCTATTGGCCGTGTACCTTAATGTACCCTCCACTTTTTCGTCGTTGCATCGTATCCTCCATTCAAAGGTTGTCTGGAAGAGATCGCTCATTAGCGATAAGAACGCTTCTTGTATTGTACTAACGTTCTGTATGTGCTACTTTTTTTTAATGTTTTTTGTGCAATAAAGAATATTCTACCTATCCACCTCGTTTTGGACGATTTTGGAGTGTATATTTAAACGTTTAAATCTAACGGAAGTTGCTCATGTTGAAAAAAATCATGGTCAAAAGGTTTTTCCTACCTGGCTACCTAACTTGGCTTACCACCCTCGGTCTAGAGTCTGAAAGGCAGTTACTGAGGTTAGTACATTTATTGGTGGGCTACGCGTCGGTGTTACCTTTGGTCTCTAATTCTACCGATTGATTTTCATGTTTCGATTACAGTATTGTAGAGACAATAATAACTGGGTTCTACGTTTTTATTCAACAATACATCTTATGCCTTTGATATTGCAAATATAGACGGGGCGAAACACATACCATCATGGGTCCAACAACATTTTTACTCAGCAGTAAGAAGTTGCTATCGTGCGTACCCATCTTGTTAAAAGGTAATGCCTAATGAGAAATGCCATTAGGCATTAAGTTTGCCCTTTTGTTCGCTCATATATGAGGTGACAATATATAGAAAAAAGCTGTAGATTATCTTCCGACTAATAACTGTAAAAGTAATAACTGTAATAAAAACATAGATCGAGAAATCATGCAATCTGTTTGGAAGCCGATTAAAACGCACTCGTGCAGTAACTCGGGAAAAGCATAATTTAGTACCATTAATAACTAACTAGCAGAAAGTGTATACGATTCGCCGGAGGCCCACCACGTGCACAAAATTACTTCAAGTTACTTGGTAGAGCGTGAAAAAGGATGTTAACCAACGAAACATACAAATCCTGAAGCGTAGACCATATAACATTTAGACAATGATTTGGTGAATTGCACAAGCATAAAAAAATCATGGCAAACGTGAGAACGATGGTGCAATGTACTTTTTTTGGATTGTAATTTTTTTTTTTTTTTTGTAAATTCTATACTTCTCTATTTTGGCCTAATCATGAATTATCACCTCTCTGATCCAAAGAAAAAAATTACAAAGTGTCATTTTATCATTTCGGTGGCCTGTCCTGGACCCAATTTCGCTCAAAAAATACCTTCCCCTGTAAATATATTCATCATTTAGATTTAAATCGACTTTGGTATCATTACATTATAATATTGTCTGTCAACTAAACCTATTTTTGTTTGTTTATCTTCTTTCTTATACATTTGACAGGCAGTCAACTTTTGTCTTGAAAAAAATTCATCATTTTTCAAATTCAAATTCAAAATCATTTCTTCATTTTAGTATCACTGATACACTTAAGCACGTAATTTTTTTGCTTCTACTACTTCTTCTATTTTAATGGACAAAAAGTTTTAGTACAAATAATTCCGTCAACATTGCGTAGTTGTGCCCCTCTTTCCTTTCCTCACTTCGGATCAACGCGGCTTAAGCCCTCGGTGCACATGTACCGGTCGTAGTATTATGTGGAATCACGTCAGAAAAGTAAGTTTATCATTTCGGTGGTATGGGGACAAAAATAATATCATTTCGGGGGCCGTTATAACTCGTGCTTGATTCATTTAATTTATATCAAAATTGTGTTTTAAATTCGCCGTAAGTACTGTTTATGTTTGAGTAATTTTGACATTTTGATTCGGATTATATTCGGAGATAAATGTAAAACTATGCTGTTTTAAATTTTAGAATACGTTTTGTTTTGTTGTATGAAAGAAAAGAGAGAATTAAAAGCAATAAAGTCGCTCGCGAAAAGTTTCTCAGAAAAGGCAGAAAGAGGGATGCCAGAAAAAAGGATTGTTTCAAGGCATCTCATGGCCACAAGAAAATTAAGAATCTTAAGAAGAAATAAAACCATTTAAAAATTAAAAAAATGCCGCCGATTATTACGTCATATCATATCATAAATTTCTATCTTTCTGATCGGGCTGCGTTCATTCTTTTTAATGTGTATCCAATAAATTAGTAATAGTAGCAAATTCATTAAACAAAAATATTTACAAATAACGGGGAAATCGAACCTAAAAAACCCTTAGTACACAATACAGTTATTCTTAGCCGTATCATTTCAGTGGACATTTTAATAATTTCGGTGGACATTTTTATCATTTCGGTGGACACTTATCATTTCAGTGGACTCATAAAAATTCAACCGTCAATATTTTAGTCAGTATTGATGATATTTGATGCCCGTTCACTCACCTGTTACAGAAAGGTTTGAAGCTTAGTTTGCCAATAAAAATATGTTGTTAGCATTGTTAATAAAAAAATCCACCAAAATGCTACAAAAAATCTCTTTCTTGTTGAAATTCACCCGATTACGAAATAAAAAAATATATAACGTTGATGCAGAATGAGATAAGTGACAAATTGTTGACATATAATGTCACTTCATTCTGACAATTTCGAATTTCGTCATCGAAAACAAACTGTTAGGTACATTAAATAGAACTTTAAAGCTTCCGTTGTATACATCAAGAAATCAATACAAGTACCTACTACCTTGACGGGACGTCATAATACGGTGTCAATACCGATAGCATTAAGCCTGCCTTTTCTACGAATGTAGAGTGCCAAGAAAATTTAATAAATAAAAATGTTAAAAAAAAAATGTTCTGTCTATTCATTTTTAGGTATGTAGATGTAGCGAAGCGAGACTCCATACAACTTGGGACAGTTTTCTTATTTGAACGTATTTGAGCTTTGTAAGTAACATTAAACTCGAAGCGCAATAATTTACTTCGCTGAATCTGCTCTGATACATACCCGTAGCATATGATTACTACAACGTTCATTATATATCATTCAATATCAGTACCTTAATGGCAAAAAAAAATGTTGACTTTCAATTTCTAGTATTGATAATATCTCACTTAAGACTTCGTCATCACAACCCTTACTTGTCTCGTGTCTCCTGTCACCATGGAAGGATTTCATGCCCCAATCCACGAACACACCAAATCCCATCTTGAGGGTGTCTTGGTCATATATAAAGACATCATAAGAAATTGTAACTTAGGAAGAACATAACAACATATTTATATATCAAACAATAACCTCGCTCGTAAAGTTAAAAAGAAACTGGATTACACGGTCGTCTTATACCTCGCTTTGTCCCTATAGCAACAGAATCTCTTTCGGAGTACCAATGGTCGATATTGCTCAATCGATGGCGTAACTTGAACTTCGAAAATTATTTGAAAAACCATTTTCCACTTTAAAATATGATTATCATGTGCCCATCATCATCTCATTACTTAACCTTAACATACAAACGGTGTATTATACAAAATTTCAACATCATTATTAGATGATATCATTGTAATGACAGCCCTAAACAGACACGTGGTCGTCATCTAATCGTCACGACACCTCACTGTCAATTCTGTCTCATTACCATATTGATTACCAGTATTAGAATATTACATAACAGACTTAGGCCGATTATTCAATAGCCTGCTTATTATACTGAGTTTATGTCAGATTAAACTTCATTCTTAGGATATTTTTTGGAGTTTCCAATAATTGGTTCGATATTAGCAAAGTTTCTTGGGAAGGAGGAACTAGACTTAGATATAATGGCATCTACTCTTGTATGATTTTATGTGTAATGATGGATGTCAGTACTTTGTAAATGGTAGGAAGGCATGATGTAGGTCTGTATTTAGGAGGGTTTTGTTGTGTCATTATCTTTAGATAGTAGGTAACTCCTTGAGCAAGGAAAGCATGCATGTCTTGTGGGTTCTGAATAATACTGTTAAGTGTGTTTGCTATGTAAGAGTGAGTTGAAGGTAGGTATTTAATCCAGTAATTTTAAATTTTATCAGGTCCAGTCGCTTTCCAGTTTAAGGGTCTATTTACTGCATGTGTTACATCGTCTTTATCAATTGTTATTTCTTGCATAGTTTCATTTTTTTCCATTTCTTGTTATTCTATTTTATGTTATTCTATTCTATCTGATGCGTGTGAATTGTGTTCAATAGTAATATTATGATGTTCAATATTATTATTGCCAATCCATTAGGGACCTGGGACCTTATCATGATTAAGATTATATCAGTCGTAGAAAACTTTACTAGTCCATGTTCATATTTAGCCATTATCATGCAAACTCTGTCCATGTGAAGCTTTAAAGCCAGCCAGAGCCAACAGCGGAATGTCTATCAGAAATAAACACATGCAAACAATTTCTACGCCTTAACTCCATAGTTAAATACTTTGGTAATCAACATTTAATTGAGTATTGTAATATTGGCCCGACGACTAATAATGATGTAATAAATCCTTATTTAATATAATTAGAAAACCGGCTCGAACCGTTAATTTATCTACAATCGTTTGTATAGTTTTACAAGGATTACAATTTTATTATAAACTGATTTCCATAAAACTATTAAGTAACCTGTAATAATACTTTTTCATTTATTCGTTGATATTCAATAGTCTGATAGAAGCGTCTCTGCAGTTAATTGTCATAGCTGGTCATGGTACAACGACCTTGAATCTACTAAATACTTAAGAATCCTCACATATCCTGACTATTTTCTGTGTTTATCCATTTTCAAGATGTTTGTAAGAAACATCTTTCCCATACTTCATAAATATTTATTTTTTGTTCTGCACCTTTAATCTTTTTTCTTCGGCATGATTTTTTTTTATTAAGGTACATATTAAATTTAATTATCACTTGATCCGGTGAAAGAAACATACATAAACCTGCATACCTGAGAATTCTCCATAATTTTCTCGACGGTGTGTGAATTTTAAACTTTGTTATTGAATTCCAAAAAGTTGCTAATAAAAAAACAAAAGGACGTTGATGTATAAAAGATTTAAAGGACATTAAACACATCGTTTAATGATAAAGTTTTTGAGGCAATAAAAACATGATAGTTTACTTAATATGTATTGTGTATTTTGCGGGAGATCCAACAAGGAAGTTGCGTAACTACTTCAGTTACTCAAATATGTAATATTTGTATTGTCTCACTCATCTGAGCCTAATTACACATTATAATTGAACTTTGGTCGTCGACTCTCGTATAATTATACTAGTTGTTACGCCTTGTTTGTTACAATGTGGACAGAAATCTACTATTATCAATAAAAATATTATAAATGCAAAAGTAACTCTGTCTGTGACATAATCACGGCCAAACCACTGAACCGATTGTGATGAAATTTTATAAACAGATACTTGAAGGTCTTGACATGAACATAGGTTACAATTTCCATTTTTGTTTTTTCCAGGAATTTTAATATTTTACGAGTTACATAAAAACAATGTTGTACAAAATCTGTACCCTGAACTAGTCCTTGCTTTTCCGGGCAGGATAAAGTCTGCCGGGCCCATTTGTCTAAAAAAAACTATAAAAACTCGAACTCGCGCCACAAGTACCAAAATTCCCTTTGTTTCTGATACCATGGACATCCTTATACGACACAATTGAGATACATACAACCAGATATCAAAAACACTAAGGACCGGGAACAAACATTTATCTCTCACATAACTTGCTACAACGGCCGGGAATCAAACCTGAATCACCACACGCTGGTAATCTTCGACTCATTGATGATGCCTTATGCCTTTCACGGTGGTAAAACTGCATTAAAATATATTGCGTAGTAATTTACATAAATAGCGGCTTTACTTTACGTTTTATAGATAGATTCGCATAAATAAATAAATAATAAAATTAAGTTCTGATAAAATGTCGGTAATGAGAAGATAAAAGATGCCGTATACATTAGAGACATCGTTTAATAGCATAGCAATAAATAGACCATGAAACTTGAATTAATATATTATTGTGGATATCACTTCCCGAAGCTGCAACTTTGAAATGTAAATACCTGTTGCGGATATAACATCTAAATTCATTTCTGCAATAGCAAATATAGCCGCGATTGAACATTGTTCTCTTGTGCGGTACGGCGTATGTTTAAATGGTGCAAAGTAATGCGTACCTATATTAGAAACTAGCTGACCCCGCCAACGTTGTTTCGCCATTTTTCACATTTTCTATTATTTCTTGGCTCCTAATAGTGGCAGCGTGATGTTATATAGCCTATAATCTTCCTCGATTAACGGACTATCTTACCCCGAAAGAATTTTTCAAATCGGTCCAGTAGTTTCTGAGATTAGCGCGTTCAAACAAACAAACAATCAAACAAACATACAAACAAACTCTTCAGCTTTATATATTAGTATAGATTTTTGTCGTATAAATAATCATAAATATTATAATAATCTTTGTTTCCAGTTGTGCTAGTTACCGAATCGCCCAGAGTAACATTTTTAAAGTATTTCCAAAGTTGTATAGCTTCTACTTACAATTACCTGCACTAGTAATTAGGAACATAAGAGTACCGAAGTTTAGTCTGCGCGCCAGGATTCTATACAAGTATGGTCGTTTTGTGCGGTCAAACGACCAGTAAACCCATGGGAGCAAATGTGATCAAGTAACTAAAGATATAGAGTTTAGTATATGAAAAGTCACCTACTGGATAAAATTGTGTTTTCAAACTATTTTGAAACCCTATGAAATATTACACAAAATTTCATCAAAATCTGTCCAGCCATTTTATTTAGAATTACGGAAAAATTACATACGAGTAGTAGCTGACCCCGCAAACGTTTTGCCATATAATTTACTGTATTAAAAATGGGGATTGGTGATAGAAGGATGAAAATTAAAAGTTGTATGTATTGTTTAATGCTACATCACAAAAAAATAAATAAAACGCATTAAAAAAAAAAAAAAAACAATGTTTGGGATAAACCACCCTTATCACTTAGGGTTATGAAAAATATATAAAAACCTTCCTCAAGAATCACTCTATCTATTGCTGAAGACAATATAAAATCCGTTGAATAGTTTAACAAATCTAAGGTAACAGAGAGCGGAAGCGACTTCAGTTAATTTTTATACTATGTAAAGACAAATAAACGATGTCCATATATTGAAAATGTGTCAGCCTATCTACAAACCTGTATAAATCGTCTAGATGACAAATTGAATGGTTATGAACACAAATAAAAACAGAAGACTTACATACTGTTAAATGTGGAAATGAATACAAAAGATAACAATTTATTGTTGACTGTTTAAATATACGCGGAAGATGTTAATCGTGCTTTAAAGCCATACACATATTCATACGGTAATATTTGTTTACTTCAGAGGAAACGGCT
>DWPQ01001762.1:0-11648 GCA_018251795.1 Perichares adela | reverse complement strand
CCCTAACTCCTAACAAGCCAAAAATATAATTTAAAAAAAAATTATCTGATTATCTAATAACTTTATGTGTGAGTGAGTGCCTGCTTGCGTGCGTACATGTGTTTCGGAATCGAGTATGATTAGTTCGAGTTGGAAAAGTTATTTGGTAATTGTGCATCTCTAATTACTTCTAGTTGCCGTGTACGCCTGGTCTTCGATCCGAGAGTCGTGGGGCCCGTGGGTGACGCCGCATCCCTCACCCCCGCTACTGCCCTCCACTGGTGAAGACGAGGGATACACGAGCATGCTCGACAGATTCGTGGAGACAATTAACCAGGTCATGGAGCAATGTCCAGGTGAGTTGTAACTTACAGCTTGTCATCATAATATGGTTGCTTAAAATGAATAACAAAGTGAAATTGTATTTCCCTAGTTACATTATCTTCCTAAGCCGTAATAAAATTATGGAATTAAAATCTTTTCTATGGTGCCTAGTGGAAATATTTGTCTTTGACTACTGCTATGATGGGAAGTCTCAAGTTAATAAGTGACTTGTCTGTAGAAATATCAAAGAAACGTGTAAACATTTGTAGCCAAGGTTTACTATTGTATTATAAACGTTTAAATAGCAAAAATATATGGAACTCACTTTAGGAAAAAATACTGTCATAGGTGTGTAATGGTTTTTTTAAGTGATGATAAGTTTCTTTTCTTTCTCCATGGTCCAATCTCGCTAAGATTGTATTCAAAAAGCAGATATGGTAATGACAATCATATTGCCCTAAGTTGAAACTGTGCTGTCACATCAAACACCTTTCCGCAGCGAATATCATTACCATACATTTTTAAGATGTTATTTAGCGTGAACGCTAACCGCTAAGATTTTTGTCCAGGGGCTCAGATCAAGCAGTAAGTCATGATAACATTCAGATAATCCATTTTGATATCTGGAGAGGGTAGGGGAATCTGATGAATGGAGAGTGAGTTACAGTATTGATCAGGTAGCGAAGAGTCCCTCCTGCGGCAAGTGTGGCAGTGGGCGGTGCAGACCTACTTGGCGGTCAGTAGGTCGCGCGCGGGGCAGGAGAGCGGCGTGCAGTTGTCGGCACTGCTGGCGGAGCTGGTGCGGCTACCCTGGACCTACCAGTGGTTCCATGTCGACTGTCTCCAGCTCGCCTTGCAGGTTATTTGACTTATACGCTAGACTTTACACCACCACAAATATCTCAAAATCATATTCTTGTTAGAAGATATTTATCACTTGCTTCGGTGAAGGAAAACATTGCGAGGAAATCTGCATACCGAAGAGAGTTATATTTACAGTGTGTGAAACCTGCCAATCCGAAATTGGCCAGCGTGAACTTGTGTATCCAATATTTTTTTAACCTAATATATTGTACAATACAAATGCTGTACAAATATTTGACTGTATGAATGAGTGACTTGAGTTGTTAATCTGGCGGAACGTAAAACGCCAGAGTGACAACACAAGTCACTCATTCATTCAGTCAAACCATCGCTACGCCGTCATATTCTTTATTGCACACCAATTAAAAAGTTTGTGTACAATACAATTATTATTGTTACAGTGTAAACAATAGGTGGTCCTATCTTTAACAGCGATCTCTACGAGACAACCTTAGACAACCTTAGGGTAGGAAAAAAAACAATAAATATGAAAATGTACCCATTGCTTTTTTAACCTAGTGTACTGTAGGTATGTGTATTTTCAGGCAGTTTCCACGGCGGATAAGGAATTGAACGCTTGGTGTGGCCAGACGTGGCGCAGCGTGGCCGCGGCGAGTTGGCTCTGCGGCGCCACGGCGGACACCCTGGCGCCCGTGCTAGCGGCACTACTGGCGCTGTTTACATCCCCACACGCACAACACAACACTCAGGTAATAAAAAAAAAATTTAGAGTAGTTAATAGTGTACTTAATCGCTGAGGGATTCTGTGTAAAACGGATTGGATCTCCTGTGTCTATAGTTTGGAGATTAGCCAGTATTAAATGTTTCAATTATGGAAGAGTTAGTTGGTTATTGAGACACGAATGAGGATTGTAGTTTCTATATATTTCTATATTACTTATGCTTTGTTTGAGTATGTTACACAAATTTATAATCCAATACTAGATCCTAAATATAACTGAATAAGTTGAGAAAATGCAAATATAAATCTAATGAGCTTGAACACTGGGTTCGACTTCCGACTGAACATGATGAACGTGTTCGGTTAAGTGAACAAATCAATTTTTTTACGTTAAAAATTATGTATTTTTACCATGGTGGTATCATATAAGGTTAAGGTGGCAAGATAAAAAGTAGGTTGGGAAACACTACTTTAAAGTGAACAAATGTTACACGCTTCATAACGTCGATATGTGATGTTGACAGACGCTGGTAGAGGCGTGCGACCTCCCGTGGAGTCGGCTGCCCGCGGCCGCACTCGACGAAGGACTGGAGAGGTTCTTCATGGACCACTACAACACCAATGTGCCCTACCACGACGCACCGCAGTTTATGTAACGTATCAATTACACTTTTGAGACAAATTTTATAATTGAGTACGGTTACGGTACTATTTAAACGGTTTATTTTCGGCCAGCTTTTTACAGGTTTATTAAAGTCAAAGGTTTAAAAAATATATTACGATGAAGTACACATTGACATCTTTATTTATATTACTGTATTTTAATTTCATCGATTATTTCAATAAGAATATCATAATAATAAAAATATCTGAATTCATAAAGACTCGTATCGTAATCGGTGTGTTAAAATTAATGTCTCTCTGCAATCTATACCAGTATTATAAAGAGAAAAGATTTGATTGTTTGTTTGTTTATTTCTACTGAATAGACCCCGAAACTACTGGACCGATTTGAAAATTATCCGTGATGAATATAGGCTACTTTTTACCGTGGAAAAATGTTTCATTCTTACGGAAAAACGGGTAATAGTAACTTATATGGCAAAACAACGTTTGCGAGGTCATCTAGTGTTTATATAAACACTAAAGAAAATAGTAAAAAAAGGCGAAGATTGTATTATAAACGTAAACGCACTTTGCATGCTTGCCTGTAACATATAATTGTGTTTAGTAAATGTATTTATTAATTGTACAGTGTAGTGTTATCAGCGAGTGAGCTGCGTGTGCCGGCCGGCGGCCCGCAGTCCGTCGCTGCCGTGTCCCGCGATAAGCGTGCGCGCGGCGTGTCGCAGTGGGTGCGCGCGGCCGCCGCGCCCGCACTCAACGCGCACGTACGCACGCACTCGCAAAACATCCTCGCTGTTATCACTGCCTTGGGTGAGTATATTGATACCAATTTTCATGTACGCGCACTTTTTACGCTCATTTTTTTATGTAGGGTATAGGCATAGGAAATCAACTATTATCATTGTATGTAATATATATGCTGTAATCAAATAGTCACATTTAACCAGGACAACATTATACATGTTTAGACATTGATTGATTTAATCATTTTTTGATCCGTAGTAGTATGGAATCATTTATTTTACAAGTTACGTGTGTATATTTTCTGGAGATATTACAAAAGGTGCGAATATAGACGCTGAAGAAATGGTCCTTCGACTTGGATTATCTAATAGGTAAGTTTAGTGGACGGGAATAAAAGGATTCCATTTCGGCGATATCTATTCCATTATGAAGCACTGAAAGTTATAAATACATATTATAATTTTTAAAGGTACAATTGTCTAAGTTTTCAACATTGCAATAAATGTGAAGGACTCATTGTACTGGTCTTATGATTTATGCTGATCCTTATATTTTTGTTACAATTGCAGCGCCGTACATCGAGCGGTCGGTGGGCGAGTTGGAGGAGCTGTTGAGTCGAGCGATCATCATCATGTGTATGGAGGCGGCCGCTGCGGCTCTACCGGTACTGTACATCATTATATAACGAGATATATATACACCTTGCAAGTTAAGATGTCATATCAACAAACATCTGATAGCCTCTTCTGTTATAGTAAATCAACAAAAACATTAACTTTCATTTTAAACATTAACTTTTAACTACATTTTTTCACAGTGTGTACAAAATCTACTATTTGACAACTATATGATTGGTTTGAACCATATCTGGATTAAACGATAGTAAAGAGACACTCGATAGTAATTTACATGGTGGGTTTAAGTTTATTTTAAAGTAAGTAATATGTAACGTAAGATTTTTTGTTGGGGTATGATTCTTATTTGAATCAAACAATCGTGTTTAAATGAGGTACTAGTGTCACAGAGTTGTAGAATTTCGAGATTGTCGTCAGGTGTGGGAGAAGTGGGTGACGGCGTGTGGGAGACGGCTGCGGGTGGCGTGCGCCACCGCTGTGGCCAGTCTCACGCAGCCGGACTATTTTGCGGCGCTCGCCGAGGCTGTGGCGAAGACCCATCTGGCGGACAAAGGTACTGTACATCTAGCAACATTAGAAATATGTCATTGCCTGTGTCTGTACGCGACGATGATAACTTACTAACAGGCTGGCTTTGTTACATATCGATGTGACAGTTGTTTTTTTCTGATGGACATGTTGCTGTTGGCCCTAGCAGTCTCTATAGCTTCACGCAGACAAAGAGGCGAGCTTGGAATGCTCAGCCAGAAAATAACTTAAATTAGCGAAGAGGTGGTGAATCCTCTTCGAAAAATAGGGGTTTTGAGCGTTATAAGGGCACCCCCGTGGGGTGCTGATAGTCAGTAATAGACTGACGATATTGGAGCTGTATTGGTTTCTTACACACTAAATTGACTTCAGAACAGATCAGTCGTATATACTCATGCAACTACCAATCAAGGGTTCGGAATCCGATAATAGTAATAACAATTATTTTAGGTGATGAGAAAACATTTGTTAGTGATTTCAATAAGGAATGAAAAGATGAATGTGAAGTAATAGATGGAAATACGTTTGTTTTTCAGAGGGTTCAGGTTGGTCGGAGCTGCGAGTGCGGTGGGAGGGATGCCCCTGGGTGGAGGGCGGGGCGCTGGCGGCGCGCGGCGCGCTGCACGCGGCGTACGGCGCGCTACTGGCCCGTGCGCACGATGCGCGTCAGCTGCGGAACGTACTGCACGCACTCACTGCGCCCGCCGTGCGGTTGTAAGTTGGGGTGATCAATGATTCTTAGTGCATCCGCTTCACGGATAAATGTTTTAGTACCGAAATCAAGAGTAATGTTGGAAAGTTTATTTTAGTTGTTATTATCGTTTTATGTAAAGTTTGTAGTGCGTATGATTTTTTTAACTGGTACATGTGTCGGGCCACCGGATAGTAAATTATCAAAGGTGTCGATTCAGATTCGACACATCAAAGTTACTGACGCTTTGTCGGCCCAAAAAAGAAGTTGTTTCGACTGACCGACACATGTTCAAAATAATCTATAGCTAAAAAAGTAGCGAGCTAGAAACGTAATTAATAATGTCATTATTAAGAACACTGTTCATAATTACCGTAGAAAATATTATGATAATTGTTTAATTATTATTACTATTATTATGCTAAGTAGTTCATAAAATATTTTTTATAATAGCGACGACGAAGCTATGATCGCGGTGTGGATTTGTGTGGCGTGTCGTTGTGCGGGCGGCGGTGGAAGCGGGATCGGGGCGCAGGGCGACGAGGAAGCGGAGTGCCGCGCGCAGGCGAGGGCGCTCATAGACCGGTGGGGGGCGGAGCCTCGGCGCACGTTGCTACAGGTGGTGGCGTTACAGGCCGTCTCCGGAACCACTCCACAGTACGTTGTTTACGATTTAATATATTATGTTACCCTTTAAGTTACACCGTTTCAAACTAAAAGAGGTCTCTAAGAAACGTTTATCACAAAACCAATGTAACCAACCAATGATGACAGTATCTCAAACACTTTGTTTATTATTAATTACACTAAGCGCATTACGAACACAATAACACCAACTGGTATTTATTGTGTAACTTATTAGTCTGCTATTATGGTTTATTTTAGTGTTCAGGGATCATAATGATATAGGGATCATAAAAATCAATATAAGGTGCTTTCTTATGAGCTCCTTGAAAATAAATATATTGATAATCGATATAAGAGTTCATAGAACAATAAAATTACTTGCTAATTATGTGTCTTTGTGATGACCCAGCCGATTGGCCGAAATAAGAAATGATGTTTTTTATAGGCATCGGTTGCTCTGCAAACTCGCACAATGTATCATCGGATCGGACGAAGCGGCAGCGCGGGCCTACGAGGCCTCCTGCACGGCGCTCCTGGGGCCCAACGCCGAGGACGTGGCCTCGTGGGGCAGGACGCCCCACCCGAAGCGCCTTCCTCGTCTCGCAGAACGACTGTACCCCGACTGCGAGGTGTACTTCAGAGAGGAACTCCAGTTAGCTCCGGACGCCACGTAGGTTAGCACAAAACTGTATCACTCCCAATAAGATTAACTCGGAATTAAAGTTGATGAGAACTCATTCCAATTAATACTCTTGAAATGTACTCATGTGTACGATAGAGCGGCGGATGTAATAGGAACTAATCGATCAACAACTTGGGGCAAGAATTTAACAATTGTTAAAAAATAATATAAGTGTTTTTTTATGCAAAAATCAGTTATTGATTACTGAAAATCAAACATTAATCGCGATTTACACTTGTTCGTTAAAGTACTACATTTCGTTATACTTTTCAAAATCACGTTTAATACTGATGAAAAAAACAAGGGCTGTTTATGTATCTGTGGAATCAACTCTCAAGCTGACGAACCAATCAAAAGTTTTGTCTGTTGAGATGGTTGTTAGGTCTGGTTGGTATTGAAGCTTTTAAATCCAAATTTTGATTAAGTGTGTTTAAGTTTAGTAACATTTCCCTTGTTAGTGGTTCTGTTGTTTCGGGGGTGTTTAATGTTATGGGATATTAGATGATAGGCGGGAAATTTAATTGATTTCTTTTGAATTTGTTAATTTTAATAGCTCTCGTGATAATGGGATTCGCTCATAGTAAACGCGATGTACCCATCACAAGCGTGTTTAGTATTATTTGGTCCGCCATAAGGACTGGTGTCATTTATCTATGGAATTTAGTTTTGTATACAGGGACGGATGTAGCTAGTTTTGCTTTTGTACAATGTGATGAAATTTATTCTGTGAGAAGTGAGTAAATTAATTTTTCGTTAGTATGAGAAAACAAATTTATAATTGAGTATATGCACAAACCGCCTATTTATTTTCAAATCTAATCAATTTAGACTGATAAGAATTCAATTAAGATTAAATTTGTGGTGAATAGAAATTCAATTAATTTACAATTGAAGTAAATTAATCTTGACATTTTCTATTAATTAATTATGTTTTCTCCTTTGCCAGTTTATAGATTTTGTATTCATTTTGTCTAAGATATGTGATAAACATAGTCATTGATTTGTTAATTGCTCAATAGTCAGCATCTAAGTCCATGACCTTGAGATCTCTAAAAACTATAACTATGTCACACCCCTAAGTATCCCACAGCTGGGCTCGAGTTCCCTCTCACATTGTGAGGGATTAAGTCATACAGTTACCTAACATAGCACACAAAACTTATCTTGGTGACCGGCCAGTACAAAGTAGCACATGCGTTTATAATTAAATTAGATGTGGATCACTTATATTATACTTTTATTATTACTTTTTAAATTTTCCATAGTCATTTTTTTTATTATGTTATATAGATTTTTATATTATATTTAATAAGTCTTAGTAATGTATTAGTTGATATAACTAAATAGTCCTGTGAGTTTCGGTTAAATGGTAATCACAATGTTTCTGTTTATGTCAATAGCCGACACACAAACAGACAGGCGACATTATGGTAAACACATGACATGTACATGACGTCAAATGTATCACCGATACGTTGCCGGCCGTGAAGTAAACACAAGACTCTCTTATGTATTATTATTACTAATAGTTTGATAAATGTAGCTACGTTTGAGGTCGCTGGTGTTAAGAATAATACGTTTGAGATCGCTGGCGTTATGCTATTTTGTAATATGTACGTATCCATTGTAAACTAAATGTGAACCAAAGCCTACGAAATTCCTAATTTTATTATGAGCTGTGATTTAATTTTACTATCATACTAATTAAAGTTTGAAGTATCTGTATTATTATAATTGTGTATATTATTACTCCTGAAACTTTTGCAAGTATTGTATTAAAATTACTGTGTACTAGAGTATTCTAAGTCGTAGTTATAAACTACAATCGACTTATGGTGGCGTCTAGACAGGAGGGGCGCGGGGCGAGCGGGGTGAAAGTCGTTCCTAGATTTCTAGCAGTATTCCGGAAGAACTTTGAAATGTAGATGTTATTGAGATATTTATGGTTAATCTGCTGTATTGCTTTGTAATATTACCTAGATTGGCTGTACTGTTCCAACTAATAGTAATATTTAAGTATGGAGTTTATACCATCCGCGCTACATAGAGTAAACGAACTTAACCTTGTCTATGGAAATTTTTATGTTGAATTTCGATATGCCATTACATCGTACTGAGTTTTGCAACAATGATGGTAAGTGGTCACCAATGCCCATGGATTTTAGCAACACCAAGGAGATAAAAGACAGGCATCCTTGACGCGCGCTTAAGATGGATGGAAACTCTAAGTCCCACATAAATGCCGCTGAGTGACCTGCATAAAACAGTAATCTTTGTAACATATTCCCCAAAGGAGATGCCCTTAGGACGTTCGCAGCCCCGATTTTTTCGAAGAGGTTTCCCCTCCTCGCTAGTTTAAGTTGTTATCTGGCTGAGCATTCCACGCTCGCCCCACGTTCGCATGAAGCTGTAAAGGCTAGGTCCAACAGCAAAATGTTCATCAGAAAAAAACAACAAACATGTAACATATCCAGTGTATATAAAATAAGTACTCTTTTGAAATTGTCTGTAGAGCTGTACAGTTTACTTCAACCACTATATCGTAAATACTATTTACAGCACAGTGTGACCTAAACCCGCACTTTACGCACGGTCGCGTCCGTTAGCGTGTGTATATCACACTGTGCTATAAAATAATATACGATACTTGTAACCTACGTGGTCTATCATTGCACTACGTTTAGCACTAGCTAAATACACTCCGTGCAATGATATACCACTTAGGTCGCTCGTATCGTAATGTACTATTTTAAATGTAATATAATTGTTATAAAATTGTAAATTAGCTCGTGTTCAATGTACGTATAATTCGATTTTAAGAAATAAAATACTTCTGTTATTTTTCAACCTGTTGTTTTATTTTAACTTTCTGATGCGTATTAAAATATATTATTAATATTAAACCTTTACTGTTCTCATACATTTATTATTTTACAAATACAAAAATATTGAGTTTAACCGATTACAATAAAACTCATGAATGAACTCATGATAAATGTTGCCAGTTTACAATAAAACTCATTAAATGGTACTGGGGATAAATTACATTGAAATTGTAACTGAATAACTTATATCTACAGTTTATACCTAAGTACAATAGGATTCGATAGTTGGCGGCATCAAGTTCTACAAATTCAATATTTCAATAGCTGATCCCGCAGACGTCGTTCTGCCATATAAATTATTGTATCATATTTTGGTGCCACATAACAAAAACATTGTCCATGAAATAAAAAAAATATGTTGGGCATGCCGCATGGGCCATCCGGGTATAAAAAATAGTTTATAGCTATTCTCAGAACTAACGTAGATCCACATAAACTTTCATAAAAATCGGTCAAGCCGTTTCGCAGGAGTTTATATGTACAGATTAATTTAAATAATATATTGTAGAACAACGCTTGTCCCACCAGCTAGTACTATATAACAAAGAAATTAATGATTGTAACAACTATAACAAAGGCAACATATTTAACCTCAGTATACAATGTAAATATTAGCTAATTGACCACCACCTGTTACAAACAAGTGTTAATGTGTGGAGACGGTAGCGAGCCACAGTGGTAAGGCAGACAGCTTTAGCGTACTTTGACGTATCTCAAAGTAAAGTTTCAAGATAATACAGTTTTCGTATTTATAAACATTACTTTGACTCAGTCTAAGTTTAAGCTGATTGTATCTTTTTTCCATAATACAGTTTTTTTATTTCTTTCCTCCCGGTTATCAAGTGGGATCGTGCTGCGATTTGATACAGACCGCTGAGTGTATCTTGAGTGCACGATTTTGGTGACTTAAGAAAATCAGTTTACGAAAATTACGCAAATAATCACACACAAATAGTTGTCCATACTGAACCAAAGCAAAGTTTAAGATAATTCTACCCGCTTTATAGATTTCATCCTTAGGCCCAGCGCACACCGCTGGAAGCGCGGCTTAGAGCATTTTAAGACGTCAATTAAATATAACCCTTAATAACGTCAATGATTGCATTCTAAGAATAAATACGCGCGCGAGCATCGAATCTCCCACAAGAGCATCCGCGCGAGTGCTCCGTTCGCCGCCGCGCTGCCCTGCCCTGCTGCTCTCGTTGCTTCTTGACGCCGCTCGGGGTCACCTGTATCCGCGCGCGCGGCTTAACGAAATACCCTCTGCCGCGCTTCCAGCGGTGTGCGCTGGGGCTAAGAGTTCTTTAGATACGACACGGCAGCCTTTGTGCCATATACAATAAAGGTACTTATAAATTACGCAATAAACATTAGGGAAATATTACGTCCATTTTGCAGCTGGGGGCCCGGGTTCAAAAATTACACCTACATAAATACTAAAAAAACCCATAATTGTCCCACTGCTGGGCTCGAGTTTCCTCTCACTGAGGTTTTAAGGCCATTGTCCACGATGCTTATTCAAATTAACATTTGGAATTATCATTTGCTTCGGTATAGAAAAACATCGTGACGAAATCTGCATCTCGATAAGTTGTTCGGAATGTTCTTAAAGATGTGTGAAGTTTGTTAATTTGCACTTGCCCCGCGTGGTGGGCCTCGTTCCATCACCTATGTTCCTCTCAGTGTGGGAGGAGACTATCATCCATCACTGGATAGTTAGAAGTTGTGATGGCCCATTACTTAAAAGGTTCTACGTTTAAATACTTTCCATTTCATTTATTTAAGGGGTCCCTTAGATTTTGATTGGTAAATAACAATAAAATTTCTTAAAATTATCAGAATCGATATCTGTTATTGATATCCATTTTGAAATCTACCAGTGTACTACAATAAAATATTTTTAATTATAGTCAGTGAACATCCGTGTTGGTAACACGAATAGTTATATAATTACTGTGATAGCTTTGAACTTAAACAATCCAAGAAAATATTAAACCTCATTGTCTTGCCGATAAATGTTTTTAAACAGATCATTCTTTGTTTAATTTAAACATCGAAACGGTCATGTTATCTAACTGATGTAAGTGATCACGGAGCATCACATACATACTAGCCATCAGAGCAACTATTCAAAGATGACTGTCGATTGATTCATATACAGATGGTAAGAAAATATTTTGTGTCTGTTTCTGATAGTCAATTTGCTGTTGGCGGCCTTTACACTTTCACGGACAGAGTCGAGCTTGGAATGCCAAGCCAGAGACCTTAAACTAGTGAAGAAGTGGTGGAGCCTATTTGAATCATAGGGGTACGAGCGATAACGTCTTCGAACAGAGGTTGTTCAATAACGGACATTTACTGCGGAAAGGCGATCTCCATT
>DWPQ01001761.1:0-11648 GCA_018251795.1 Perichares adela | reverse complement strand
AGTTGTTTTTATTTGGATACGTGGTCATTACTGTTGGTAGCTTGGTAGCACAAGTGAGGCGATCACACAGAGATCTGGTAAGTATTTTTTTATATTATATACTTTAAAGTAAGTATCCTAATGTGTTATTCTTGACTACTTAAGTTCTTATTCCATTATAGGAGTAGTAGCGAATGGAAAACCAATTTTGAGAAGTATTTCAGGAGATCCCCAGTTGGAATCACTGAGCAGTAAGTATTTTGATATATTCTTTTTGTAAAAAGCCTTTATCCAGATTATAGAAAGGGCGGACTTTATGCCTATTGGCATTCTTTACCAGTCAAAATGGCGGTGGTGACAATGTGTGGTAGATTGTAGTTTATTTATGAATGCATTATGAGTATAAATATAGATACTAATCATGTGGTCAAGGAATATTACGATCTGAAAAAAACTTTGGAGAGCTCTAGTGACTCTTGAAACCATTTAAGGGGAGTCAGAATGTGGCCTTTTCGTTTTATTTCGGTTAGGATCGTTGAAAAAAAAATGTTTCCGCCCGGGATCGAACCGGGGGCCTTGTGCGTGTGAAGCACACGTGATAACCGCTACACTACGGAAACTTATTTCGGCGTGACGAAAATCTCGAAAGGTGTTACATACATTTCGTACTAAATACAATAATGAATGTTTTTGACGATGGTAATTATATTAGAAAAATAAGTTTAAGTTTAAAGTGCATAATATGAAATTATTACAATTATTACCAACGAGAGGTTTAACGTAAGAATTAAGACCTGAGTGAGATTCACTAGTTCATTATAAACTAAGATGAAAGGTGTAGAACCTGGCAAAACATGTCTCTACATCTATATTACTAAATAAAGTGGAGTGTCTTTTGTAATATTAAAATAACCGCTTTGTACTAAATGCATATGTATGTATGCACGGTACATATACCAAAAATTGTTTTTTTACTTAATACAAGAAACAGAAAAAAGTGAACAGCAGCCTTTATCTGTCTAATGGCATGAAGTATTACATAACTATCCGAAACTTTATCAGCGACCTGTGAAACTGTCCTCAAATGGTTCAACTTAGATTATCTAAGTCAACACTTCTGTCAGGCGTCCCCAGACTCAAGACGCACACGTATTTTTTTAATTTGATTTAGAGATTTAATTCCAAGTTTCCTTCAACTTCGAATCTGATTAGGTACCGCTAGACTTGAGTATTTCAATTATTTAAATCATTAGCTAAGACGGAGATTGCAGCAGGAGTCACTCAGACTCGAATTGAAACGTAACTCGAGATCATTAGTCCAGGTCAACTTATTCAATTAGTTCCCCATCTATTTGATTGCGGATGTGCCGATGAATTTAGCTATAACTACTCAATTTGTTAGCTACGACTTTTTTATATCACAACTGACTCCGCAAACGTTGTATTGCCACATAAATTATTTGTAGTGAATAGTTTTGTAGTTAACTAATGGGGATTGGTGAGTCTTTGTGGCATTTAAAAATACAACCCTGAATCACCCTTCTATTACCAACTAAGTTTTCACTACAAATCATTTATATGACAAAAAGACGTTTGCGGGGTCAGCTAGTCATTATACTTGTAATGTTAAACATTGTTTCAGGTAAACCCGACATGATGCACGGAGTGAAGGAACCTGAATGGATGAAGCGGCTACGAAAAAATATATTTTATGCGTTGAACGGCTACGGGTTTGAAGAAGCGAAGGCGTACATAAACCAGTTAGTTGAAGGTAATTAAAGCATTACTGGCTACTTATATCTTTACACTAGATATGCCCACGAGGAAATCAATGTGTCGCAATTGTCGCGTTTTTCCCGTGGGTTTCGCATTCCCGCGGGAAGATAATAAAAAGCAGCCTAAGATACCATATTACGGATGATAATAGGCTACTATTTTCTCCCATTTTTTTAGTTTTTCCGGGAATTGAATTGTTTTATAAGACAAATAAAAAGTTGCTCCTATTCGATCAGTACAAAGACTGCCGGGTCTGCTAGTCATAATAAAGATAAATGTTTTTGCGGTAAACCCCCGTTAATAAATAAATATCCCCCGCCCAATGGATGTATAGAAGAAATCGCTACCCTAGGGATAAGACCGCCTTTTGTTTATGTTAAATGATGTTTGATAAACCTATTTCATTATGGTGTGTGCAATAAACTATATTGTATTGTATACGAGCAGCAAATAAAATGATGTAATGCAGCTTACAGTTGTGTTACAAATGAATGTGCAGTCAGATAAAAAGTTCCCATTCGATAGCTCGTTAACGCTTCATCGGATGAGATGCGAGCTCGCGCAGTGTCGAGCTATTTCTGACTTTATTTGATTCCCATTAATGTTTTGGTGATCGATACACTTGAACATTTTAATCGTTAGCCGTTGGCATAGTGATGCTATAAATCAGGGAGCACCGGTGCGTTCAGTTAAGATCCCGGAGCCTGTCTATACGCCGAAAGCGAACCTTTATGCAGAAACGTGCATTTTTTTTTAAACAAATGTTTATTGAAAGTCGTGCCATAAAAAATGTTATCTTTCTAAATATTGGACTTTCTGAATAAAAAGTATCAATCAACTCAAAGCCAACCCGCACTTGGGCGAACCCGCACTTGGCCAGCGTGGTGGACTACGGCCTAAACTATCTCAGTATGAGAGGAGACCTGAGCCCAGCAGTGGGACAATTATGGGTTGATACGATGATGTTGAACTCAAAGTTGTCGACGTCATGCAGTAGGCACGGATATAAAAATCGGTTCTGCGTTCGTTCTTCGAAAAATACCTATTTAATTTTTTTCTCTTAATGCATTATGAATTTTGTGATCTTTGACGTATTCAAAATATTGCATCGCGTGCCTTGTGTTTGCCATCTCTGGTATATAAAGCTTACATTCATTATATACCTATACAGTTTTTACGTTAGTCGCTTTAGTATCTCAACCTCATCAACTCCTGACGCATCCAACTGGACTGACGAGAAAATAGCATCAAATATTTTTTGTTAAAGGTCGTTAGACAGCGTTGCACAGTTTATTCCTCACGGTACTTATGTAACAACTAGCTGTGTTCGCGGCCCTGCCCGCGTGGAAATCAATGCGTCGAAAAGATTTTACCTTGAATAACCGAATCCCGCGGGATTTCTAAGATAAAAAGTTACTCCTTCTTACATCAGCTACCTTCCAGTGAAAGTTCCATCAAAATCAGTCCAGCCGATCCAGAGATTACCCGGAACAAACAGACAGACAGACAGATTTGCTACATCTACCGTGTATACATACGCGAGTTTAAAATCGATTATTTTAATATTAGATACAAACAGACACTCCAATTTTGTTTATTTGTCAAAATTTCTACCTTTGAGTCTTGCTACCTTCATTGTTTTAAAATCGACGATCTTTATGTGTTTCCAATACTTAACCGAGAGACGGATACTAAAAATTCAAAATAATTAAGTCATTTGTCTATTTTGTCAATGTACTAGATGCACGTCATATTTTGCTTCTGCTAACGTTTCGAAAAGGTTCTTTGTCATTGAGGACAAAAAACGGCGAAAGAAACTCTTTAAACTAATATAAACACTTTTTAAACTAATATAAAGCATTTACCGATAGAGATAATGAGAAAAACACAAAGTTGTAAAGACTGCCTTTGAAGCGTCGATGTGTTTACCTTTTTCAGATGCGGAAAAGGCGACCAAAACATTACTACACGTCAAAGGTATTCAAATATTATCGTGCCATCACGAGTGTTACCGCGAAATGGAATGTGTTCATTTCTGTACAGAATTGTTTGTCTTAAGTCAAGCGTAGAGGGGCACACGGCGTGAAAATGAACATTAACTTATCTAAAAAGGATTGGGAAAACCCAAACGAAATATTTGACGGGCAATATTAACGATATTAGCGCGTTCATCCAAACAAATTCTTCAGTTTATCAACTAAACTAATTTGTTATAAAGAGGAAAGATTTGATTGTTTGTTTGTATTGAATAGATGCTGAAACTACAGGACCGATTTCGAAAATTCTTTTACCATTAGAAACCGACATTATCGATGATGAACATAGGCTACTTCTATACACTTATGTGAGAGTTAGCTGCCATTAGTATTAATTTAATAAATATCATATTACATGTTTTGTCGTATTGAGGCTCAGGTTTCCAAGTTCTATAAATTAAAAACCGATTTAGTTACTGCAATAGCGACAAAAACATCTAAAACATTATTTAGTAGTATATCTAAACAGAACCGTCGTGTTTCAAATCCCGCAAGAACAGATGTATTTGCCGGCATGAAATATATCATAGTTAATGACATCTCATGAAGTTTAGTAGTTTCAGCGCAATATGTGTACATGCAGCTACACAAACATTAAAAAATTTACAAATCTTGATATTGGTTCTTTAATGATATCAACTTGTATGTACAATAAATAGTATTCTATCTATCTATCACTTTCTTTTCGGCGAAGGAAAATATCGTGAGGAAACCTGCACACCTGAGAGTTAAAACCCTCTCAGCGTGAGAGGAGACCCGAGCCCAGCAGTGGGACAATTAAGGGTAGTGGTGGTGGTGTGGTGGAGGAATGATAACAAAGGGGGGATCGCCTTACCCCACAAACTGCCTCCCATACCTCATGGTGATCAATGGACAAGATTATGGCACTGGTTCCACCTCTTGGAGGTACTTGGAAGTTTATAGGCTATACACAAACTCGACCCAATTACAGCTTTTATTGCGAAAGGAGAGCCCAGCCGTGGGGCATTCATTGTGATGATAAATATTTCTGTCACAAATGTTTAAGTTTGGAATAATTTTTTTCTTGATAATCAGTATCACCAACAAGCTACAGGGTTCTTAAATATTAAAACGTAAAACTTGTGACGAAACGAAATAACTTCAATATTGAATTATTATGCCCGAACCAATTTACCCAAAACTTTAGCCGTCTCTGGCGTTACCGAATACAAAATAAGAACAAACTTCAATTCGTTTTTAACTTGTGAATATTAACTCGTGTTTCGTAATTCCATTAAACATTATTTAACGTGTTTCAGTCTCTCAAGATGGTGAGTTCGCATACAATATTTAACTTAATCTTCAATCTTCGTAGTGCTGTGATATTTTCATCCAAATTTAAATATGATTTTAAACTGAAATCTTCCTCTAATATACTCAGTAGAACAAATTTAAACTGTTAGCCGTGATCATGATCCATGCAACTAGATCGAGCTGTCGGTAAAAAAGTATCGATAATTTAAGCATTTAAAATTGCGGACACAAAGTATTATAAATCTGTATAAAATAAAAAAAAAACACCTGGTTTAAATATGAAATAGTTTCGAAACGAAGTAGGTATCAAGTACATTTAGACATATAATTTGTATGCATTTCACAATTCGAAAAACGTCCTTCGTTCAAAACGTTGTAAACTCCTTTAAAATTTCATATTTGTATAGCTCTTACAGAAAAAATTCAAACCTGAGCGGAACTGGATGCGGCGCTAATTATTTCCAGGCGTCTCTATCAATGATGTATTCGTCTCTACACTGTAGTGTAGCCAAGTGTCTCGAATTTTTAAAGACGACCCGATTTTCTGCATCGTAGGACACGTCCCAATCATTTAATATAATGATCAGAAGGATAAATGTCCCTATTTCAAATGACTCAGTATTGTAAACAAATAAACGCTTAAAAACACAAACCGTTACTAAAATTTCTGTGATCCGGGTTTCACACACACAAATAAGACATCACGTAGAAATTCAAATAAAAAAATCATTAATCATTTGGGTATATTTCAATACATTTATGTCCGTTATATTTTGCTTCTCTTACGATAACAATCTATCAAAGAAGAACGACCCGACAACAAACTTTGATGAATGAAATAAATTGCCCCCGCTGGGAATCGAACCCTTCCTTGGTCAGCTCAGTGTATAAGAACAGGCAGATGTTACTTGTAAACATGACGGAAAATCTTCCATGAAACAAAGCGCGGGTTTAATTACAATATCCCACAAGGACATAAAAACCTTTAAAAACTTATCAACTTCATTAAACTTTAATTCCAGTGCGCCAGTCACACTATAAAGGCATTATGCACTAGCCGCAAGTTCTCTAAATAAATAAGTGAACTTAACGAGAACCCGCGAGAAAAAGCATAAAAAGTGTGCTGAGGCAATTACCCGTCAAAGGCGAGCTTTGAAATCTTCCATATACATAGAGCCGAGCGGAGCTTTGTTCCACGTGTGGAAATAGCTGGAGGGGGTATAGTATCTGATTTCAGGGTACTGTGTCGACATCTTTAAAGATATTTTTTTTTACTCTTTTTAGTACGTAAGAATTAATTTGGAATTTTGGTAAAGGTACAGCTTTTAGCGAAGGATATTATAGTGTAGATAAATATAAAGATAACTAGCTGTGCCCGCTTCAAAATTAGTGTGTCACAAAGTTTTTTCCGGGAATCTAAATCCCACGAGAATTCTAAGATTATCTTTGTTTAATTGTTAAATTAATTTAAAGGGTGTCCCGAAGACTTTCTCTCGTTGTTTCTTCTCATCAATGACAAAGCACCGTTTCAAAACGGTAGTAGACGCAAAATATGACGTAGATGACGCAAATTATGACGTAGACATAGACAGTATTGACAAAATGCCCAAATGATTAAATGATTTTTGAATTTGGCCGACATTAGTTACTGGTACTAGTAATTTATGAATAGAAAAATAAAATGGAGACACGGTGAAATACATCGTGTTTGATTTTAGAAGCACGATGGTAACATAGTCTTGGAGCCATCCAGGTAACAAACCGTACTACATTGATGAACACCTCCTGGATTATGCTGAATCTTTATGGTACAAAGATACGCTATATTTAATAGGGATGACCTAAGGACTGCTTAGTCTGTTTAGGGAGGTGCAGGTGAGGTGGACTTAGCCTCAAGGATGACCGACCAATGTTATGTCGTATGAAGGACATGAATATAAAATATATTTTTACTTAAAACTGAGTGTTTCAATAATTTTACTGTGCAAAGTATCTTATATTGAGTATCCTCCTATGTTGCTATCATCGAAATTGTTGTGTATAATATTTGGGAAATACCGAATACAGGTTCTTAGCCATTAAGAAAAGCCCAACTTTTGTTTACGTAAACGATACTTCAAAAATTATGTCGCTATGAAAGACATACATAATATGTGTTTTTACTTTAAACTGCGTGTTTAAACAATTTGTTATACAAAAGAACACGAACGAGGTGGACTTTTGTACGGTTAGTGATGTTCCTGTCCTTCCATATTCTATTTAGCTGGACCATTGCAATGCGACGTCGTATCTCTGGTTCGCAGCTACCCTTATTGTTAATAACGGATCCAAGGTACAGAAACTGGTCTACGATTCCGAAATCGTCCAATAGGTTGGTTGGTTGGAGTGTCTTCAAGCGGTCGACCACCATTATTTTTGTCTTGGTTTTGTTTATTGCAAGACCTGCCTTCAGACTAGCCCTCTCCAGACGTTCTAGTAGTTCCTTCATTTCCGCTGTTGAGGACGCGAAAAGGGTAGTGTCGTCGGCGTAGCGCAGGTTGGACAGTTTAACTCCACCAATTTTTATGCCACCTTCCCATTCATGTAAGGCTTCCCGTATTATATTTTCGCCGTAAATGTTGAAAAGAATGGGCGAGATGACAAATCCCTGACGAACTCCTCTCTCAAAAATGAAACGGTCAGAAAAGGTAGACCCAAGTTTTACGGTGCCGTAACTAGTCTCGTAGAGTTCTCGTACTAGTTTAATAAGATTATTATTATTTTGTTAAAAGATATGCATACTTAGTTCAATTTTAATAAGATCTACCTTGCTTTCGCACTAAATTAACTCTATACATTTTATATTCTAGCATTTCATAAGCATCAAATATAAAAAAGCATAAAATTTTATACGTATTTCGCTTATAGTGTTGGATAACCAGTTATAAAAAAATCTGGTTTCTTCGCGGTAAAGTTTTTGTTATCACAGACGTCTATAAACGTTGGTGAATGCTTCTATTAGAGTGTGCCTGCTCATTTTGCGGAAATTAACATAAAAAGAGTCAAAGATATCTCGCCAGTAAAAGAAGCAAACATTTTTTTGAAGATTTATCTGGTAGGTAAGTAAAATTCGTCGTAAATTTAATTAATTTTTCCGTCGCCCCAAGGGTCTTCAGTAAAAATCTAAATCTCTCTTGCTCAAACATTAATTAAGGCCATTATATACTTCACTGACGCCTGCCATTTGGATGCCACATAATGGCAGTTAAACAAGTTTAATTGCTTTCGAAAGTTATAATTTCTAAAATTTTATATATCTGTTACCTTTCCGAGAATCCCAATTAATTCTGAGCAAGTATCAATCAAATATCAATGACGAATAAGGATTAATGTTTACTCGACTAACACTATTCCACATCTTATCCCTATCTAAAAATTGTATCTTATTTCCTCAACCATTTTTGGTCTTGGAAAACATGCCTCAAAATATCAATTTTCTTATTCATAAAACATAAAGTTTGACCGGCCTCTTATACAAGAATTAACTTTGATCGAAAATTCGAATTACTAGAATAATCTAGGATAAAAACATATTCCAAATACATATTATTTAAATTGAATTTCATAAATATTACATGCGCTGAATTTAATGTAAGGCTTGTTAGAAGTAACACTTGAATTTTCTGAGAGAATACCTTACCGAATTAATGAACAATGTTTACGCTAGAAAACATATTCGTTACCGGACCGGTCACTATTAATGATCAACAAAATTATTGCATTTCATTCAATCCACTGATATTTTATAAAGTAAATTAGATATCTAATTGATTTGCCACTGCCTGTGTTTACCCTACAAATTAACGTTTGTACTATACAAATTGTAAATTGCCCGCTAAGTTTAAGGAAAAAATATATAAATTATCAGTTAAGTTTGGTTAAATGAATACTTTAAGAGTACAGGTTGATATTCAAAGTAAGCATTGTACCTTTAAAGTCGATAAGTATTTTAGTTACAACATTAACTTATATTTTTATCATTAAATAAATGATAAAAACACTGGCTTCATGCAAATATTACCTCAATTTCTCTGGTTAACAATTAGAGTGCTTGTCTTTCATTATGAACATTTGGCTCGGTTGTTCGGTAATACAGTATAATTGTGTTATGAATTATTTAGTTCTGATGATAAATATTATTAAACATACAATCTTTTATTTTATATTTAAGTAAGTCGCTATATAATTAAAATATTCGTTACTTGTTTCCAGTAAGCGTCAATTGTTTCTTTCCAGTCCATTTGCTTAGAGAATCTATAAACGGTTCCATCTTGGTAGACCCTCCGAACATTAGACCATAATCGATAATCCCATCCAATGTAGATCGGCAATAATAATTATTTATTTCCCTCCTGGTCTGCGATGGTTTTTCTAATCATTTAGCGAATTGGTTCGCTAAAGCATTAGAGCTTCTTAACAAACTAGAGCGTTTCTTAAATAATTGCATCCGATTTATTTTCGGCCTTAAAAAATATGACCATGTTTCTCAATATCGTTACCAATAGATTCACATTCAACATCACCTTAGGGCCATCTATCATCTGCACTCAAAATTATTTTGTAAAAAGGCACCGTTACCGCTCCGGCAGTATGTCCTTCTTTTTTATTTGTCAAATTAACAGATTAGGCTCTAATTGCAAGATCGTTTATTGCCATTAGCCAGAAATCTACTTTTTAGACTTAAGCCAGTATTTCACTAACGCAGCGATTGTTTTTATGACCCATATCACATGGACCGAATCGTTTTATCAATTTGCGATTCATAGAAATTAACCTTTACTCTCGATGTAGATAAACTGTTACCTGAGCGAGTTCATATTTTACATCTTTCCTCATAACTTGCCCAGGGGAATGCAGCGTCGACATCTCGTTTATTTTACTCAAAAATCTCCATAATTTGTCAACGTCCACTTACAACAGCGATTTAATCCATTGCTCAGTTTAGAAATCTATCATAACTTCCGTATTCAGGTGAATTATTTATTCAGGAAATTAGTAGCCTCATTACAAAGAAATTAAATTACTAATACTTACGTAATCTATGACTAGTCTAGCCGTTTCGGCGGAGATTGGCAACTAACACTGTGACACGAGAATTTTATATATATAGACAAGTTATTCTATTAGTAGACATATGTCACGATTACTTAACAACATACGAGTACATCTCCTGGCCGACTGGCCAGTTTTGTTGGATATTAGAACTCTAATATCCAACAAAACTGCAAAAATCTTAAAAAGGTGCTAAATCAGCATTTGCAGTGATTATACTAAAGTCGCACTAATTTTCAGTGAGAACCTCGTAGTAGCTCCAGCAGCTCAAAGAAAACACGAAAATACCCACTATATACTAGAGGTGCATGCCGCGAGACCGTGGGTTTGAACCCAGGCCCCCGTGTATTAGACGAACATTCAAAGCACTAGGTTTACTGCTAAAGCTGAACCAATACATTATTTAACTTATAAATATTAAATTTTGCCGTCCCATTTTTCTTCGGAACGATAGACTATAAAAATAGACTGCTAAATGTGTATAACCTTATGAAGATTAAATTAAGTGCTAAAAAGGTGCTGATGTGATGAGAATACTAACATAGAAAAGCAATTTAGTTCTGAATTCTGAATAAGACTGAACCTACATATTTCACTCGTACAGACTATTTCATTTTGTTTTTCTTGTTAATTGTACTACTAGCAATCCGCTTCTCGAAACATTTTACGATTATAAGTAGTCATTAATATTACAACGTATTTTATACTACAGCTGACCTTCAGTCACATCAAGATAGTTTAACGCCTAACTACGCTGGTCAAGTACGGATTAGCAGACTTCTTACACCTTCGAGGCTGGCCTTAGGTCCTCTTAATATGAGAGAAGATCCCCTAGAGAAGTCCCCTAGAACTAATATGGGTTGATGATTCTGGGGTTCGTTTAAACACAAACGCTGAATCTATTGGGCGGTGGGAAAAATATACTGTCTTTGGATGAAATAATAAATACAAAATGTAGTTTCTACGTATTGACTGATCTAGAATCAGACGCGTTATAAACAGTTGCGAACTACAAAAGTGTTTAGAAAAATACAATACAATACAAATATTATTTATTTGTACACCGATAAATAGTAGTAAGCAATAGCAGTGATAGCCTAGTGGTTGAACGTTGGACTACCGAACGAGAGGTCGTCCGATCGATCCCGGCGCGCACCTGTAATTTTTTAAATGATGTGAGTATTAGAAATTAATTATCAATTGCTTTACGGTGAAGGAAAACATCGTGAGGAATCTTGTACACCTGAGAGTTCTCCATAATGTTCTCGAAGGTGTGTGAAGTCTGCTCCCCCGATGGATTCCAATCTTGTCCCGTTGGTGGAGCTCAGTAGCCGTGGCTTGATCACCCACGGCGAAGCTAAAAGGAATTCGAGGAGGGGACGCTCGGAGCGGGTGGACTATGGCCTAATACCCTCTCAGTGTGAGACGAGACCCTACTTCAATAGTGGGACAACTATGGGTGGTTATGGAAACCGATAAATATATTCTGTT
>DWPQ01001760.1:0-11652 GCA_018251795.1 Perichares adela | reverse complement strand
CGAAAGTCAATTTACGCCATCGCTTCAGCAAGTCCCTACGATGAGTAGGCCCTAGAAGAAGAAGCGGCAAGAAACTGACACAGCGGCACAGCCCGTATTGAGACATTGCCGACACCGCTCGTCTTATATATTTGTGTGCGTGAAAAGTGCATGCAAAAACGGCGCCCGCCACTCACGCGTACATAAAAATCAGCGGAGGTCGATTTGTATGAAGCTTACCTACTATTATTAATGTACTATGATCACGGTTAGTCCACTATGCACCTACACGAACGTAATTTATTGATTTGCCCTCTGCATTGACATAAGTATACGCTTACGCACACTGGTGCAGATTTAAACAAAGTAATATGATTAGTCGATAGTTCAATTACTCCAGTCTTCCTCAAAGTGGGCGATATCGCTTTGTGGGCGCTGAAGACTTAGCGGGGGCGGTAAGAGCCCCAAAGGAGTGAGGAAGTTTAAGTAGTTGCATATTTATTGCTCTCACTAAAAATGTCTAGTTTAGAATGTTAGTTTAACTTCCAGCTGAGACTAATATAGCACATTATAATTACATTAATTAAGGCAATGGTTTTTATGTTTTGGTAATTAAAAAAAATATAGAAAAAGTAATCGAATTTCAAACTGGGCGGTAGACTAAATAAGTTTGAGAACCTTTGACATACATGGACGTAATTTATTCCTCTCTAGCATTCTCTTTTCTGATGTTCAGACTGAGAACATAAGACATACATCAACCATTTATCTTATTTTAATCCTTATCTTTTTGCCTTATCTTAAATGAGTACACTTTATCCTTAGTTTTAAAAAGGCCGTATAATCAAAAAGTATCAGTTATAACATCAGAGAGGTTTATTCATGCCTAAATAGTATCAATGGTCTGATGGAGAACTCTCAGCTATGCAGGTTTCCTTGCGATGTTTTCCTACACCATACTCCTAGGTAAGCTGTGGCGCTGTCACGCCAAACACCTCCCACCAATGTCATTACTATACATTTTTAACATGTTATACCGTGAAAGATAACCGCTAAGATATTCGGCTAGGGGCTCTGAAGCTGTATTGATATTGTCATCCATGTTGTTGCAGGAGGAACAGAATGCGAGTTCAAGCGCTAATTACGACGTGGAGATAATACATTCAGCGGAAGCTCATGCTGGGCTGAGGGCGGCGCAATCTGCTACTGAAGCCACAGAATCGGTGTGTATATCTTTTATGTCAATAACCGCTTAACTAGCAACAAACTAACAACTAATTAATACCGGTTACCGTTGCCAATGGACTGATGACCTAAAGAAGACGGCGGGTACTCGCTGGATTCTGAAGGCTCAGGACCGGACAGAGTGGCGCAAGTTAGGGGAGGCCTATGTTCAGCAGTGGACTGCAAAGGGCTGATGGATGGATGGATACACGTGATACAGCTGAACAAAAGAAGACATTAGGTTCGGTTAGCCACTAGATCCTTCATGTTGAAGCTTGTTGAGCTGTGTATCACCCATAATCGTGAAGGTACAAATTCATACTGATAAGTTTGTTTTATCTGCCTGGCTTCCTGAATCGGCCAACTATCCTTCCTAGAATCAACTATCCATGTTTCGGCATATTTCAGTCGCAGTGATCTTTCCATGCTTCGTTAGCTTTTCCACGCTTTCAATGACACGTGTTTGAAATAAGTAAATAATAAAATTCGTAAGTCGTCATTTACCATGAAGTGTTAAAATAAGTAAAAAAGGACTTCTTAAAAACAATATTTCGATTACGGATGCCAAAGTTTGATAATTTTATAACATACGTACAATAGAACACAAATATTTTTCATTGTGCACAAGTAAGAAATATTAAAATAGGAAAATAAAGACATTTTGATTTCACACTGCGTTAGCTAGCTTAGCGATCTCCTTATACAGCCTTTGGGTAATAATAATATGGCAGTCCTCAGTCGCCGAGCGGCCTTAGGCTAAGGCTTCGCGGAGACGTCTGTCGTCGCATTATTATATTCATCTTTACGAGCCTATTAAGATCAGTTATTCGTAATGGTACTAACTGCCGCGACTTACGATGAACTCAAACTGAGGACTTTTAGTAAGTACATCCGGCCCCATGGGAGCACTATACCCATGGTTGAAAAGGGATGAAATTGAGTTGATTGTTCACCATAACTCTATTAATCTAACAATATAATCTGTTTGACTAATGTAATTTACGAGTATATATAATTGATTTTTACTGTAGTATTTTCGTACTAATTTGTTTTTTAAGTCAAAGTCAGAACTTCAATGTTTTTCAATTTAATAATAATTCTTTTAGTTTTATTTTTATTTAATTGCAATATAATTTATTTTAATTCTGGTTTTTATTTTTATTTAATTGCTATATAATTTATTTTAATTCTGGTTTAGATTTTTAATTAATGTTCATATTAATTTAATATAGTTTTGATGAGATTGTAATTAACTTTAATGTTGATGTTGATTTTAATGTTGATTCATTTCTTGAACTTTATAAATAACACAAATCGAAAAAATATTAAAAAAATACAAAATAGCTGGTCTATCTGGGTTCTCTTTTAAATATGTATATCCACTGACGATTTAGTTAATTTCAAAGATAAATCAATAGTACTAGACTGCACCGCATGGCCAATGTGGCGCCTGACTTATTAACCCAATTTAAACCAACTAGGTCCTTTCGAACATAGAGAAAATATTCTAGAGTGGGCAAGGCAGCCTAAAATGTGTCCACCTAAAAAAAGGGACAACAAACCGTCTGTCTCTCTTTTTTGCATGTATTAGATAAAGACAAGTACAGGTCTCTCATCTTCCCTCTCTTTCTATTAGATGGACACCTGCACTCGTAGGCCATAGTCATACTTAGTACTTCTTAGTTGACTTTCAGGTATATAGTAACTTCGACTTAGTTGACTTCAGATGTATTAGTAACTCTTTGTAACTTTACGCCTCTCTATATACAGATAGCATGACTAGTTGAAGTATTGTCGTTTTAACGAACTCCCACAAAGTAACCATTACAATTCCAGAGAGACAATGTAATAAATTTGAATGGGTCTATTTACGTACTGCACAAAAAACTTCAACAGCGTGATTCAGAACCGCCAACTCGTCGCCAAGTCTTGAATGACTTAATCAAAATTCACCACGCAACACATTGTGTTTCTTTACTAATTTAGTATTCATTCAGAATTAGTTGCAAAATAGTATACGTCCCCTAAATATAACAAGAAGCCTAAAATTTATTCCTATTTGATCTACCATACCCTGGGCTTGATGTAGACCCGTGCATGACATGAAGAAATTAGACATCAAATTAAAATATGATTATTTCCCATTTTCTATCCAGCTGAGGATCGAATCCAGAACTTCTCGCTCGAAAGATTCACTATCCACGAGGACCTAGCCACTAATCTAAATTATCGTCATAAAAGCATTATCAAGCGGCGGATACTACCTGATAATACATGAGACAATATTGACACACGTACTCGTGGGAACGAGAACCATAGACCACAAATTATTTTTTCCTTAAAAATGGATTCCACTATTCCTTGTTTATGGGCCCGTTGACAGCTTTTAGTGTCACAGATGTCAATAGGTGGCGTTGATCGCTTTTGTTTCTGATGGACACTGCTGTTAGCCCAGCGGCCTTTACAGCTTCATGCGGATAGAGCCATCTGACTTTGCCGCTATTATTATTGGTTGGGATTAAACTGGTACAAAACCCTGTGAACCCAACAGGCTCTAAACTAAAACCTCCAGGTATATCCTTGTTACCAGGACCTAGCACATAACTATTTACTCGTCTGTTCATCAGCAAGGTGCATTAAGAATAGGAGACCTTGGATCGATCATTTGGATGGAGTTTCTTAAACCCAATACAATCCCGGCAGGATACCGTAAGCAGCATCACCCGAGGTAAAATTATAGAATAATGGATAGAAATTAATTATCAGTTGCTACGACGAAGGAAGACATTTTGCGGAAGGCTACACAGAAAGTTCTCCATAATGTTCTCAAGTGTGTGAAGTCTGCCAATACGTACTTGGCATACGTAATTTACTATGACCTTGTACCCTCTTATTGCCAGAAACAACCCGAACTCAGCAGCATAATATGACTAATGAGTAATCTTGCTGAAACAAGTATATTCCGATATTAATGACACATTTAAATTGACATATCATTAAATCCCAATCAACGTGGACATAGTTTAATCGACAAAGGCTTTATCAGGTAATTACTGTAAACACTGCACCAAATTAATTGCTAGTACGAATCACGTTAATCCATTGACATTTACCTTTCAATGGCTATGACAACTTAATGAGCGACCGTAATAATGAAGTCTTCCGGTGATAATTTGTTAATAAGCGCAATGAGGTTCTAAAAATATACTTTTGAAAATGCATCATTACAATTAGAATGGGTAGATGGGGGATTAATAATAGTTGGTTTTCCGCTTTCTCCAGCGCCATACGTGACGTGACGTTTTGGTGTCACGAATGATGGGTTGTGTGATGCCGTGACGATCACCGCTTACAATCTTGTGGCCCGTCTGCTCGTATGTCCGCTATTGAAAAGGCTGCGAGCGTCCTAAAGGCACCGCCTGTCCTTTAGGACACTCGCAGCACCTATATTTCGAAGGTTCACCACTTTTACTTTAACGTTTAAGTTCTCTGAGCATTCCAAGCTCGTCTCTGTCCGTTTGAAGCTATAAACACCACGAATCAATAGCAAAATGTCCATCAGAAACACGACAATTATTGACATAAATATAATCCATAATCCACTGGTTGGGATCTTCTCTCATAGAGACAAGAGTACATGCCATAGTCCGTATGGCTGGCAAATTGCCGATAGCTTCATACGCCTTTGCGAACATTATTGAGAACTTTATTGTTGATTTCCACATGTCTTTGAGAACGCAATTATTTTGTACCACGCCACTTTGAAAAATTGGACGAGGATAAAGGATTCGAAACCAGATTTGGAATTTCCCACATTTCAGGAAGAAGATCATATAAAATAAACATCTGTAAACATATGTGTATTAATATTGTGTTATAATTACACTACATGTGGTTTACGCGTGCCGCGAAACACTAATTAATGCAACGTATTCCGATAAGATACCGGCCAATTTAAACAAAATATCATTCTGCAATTCAGCGAAAATATTACGATATCAACAGAATATATTTACTCGTCATTCCGTTACTCATAATGTTATCGATATAAGTTTGTTAAGATATGGACGTAATCGATAAACAGTCCACGTAAAAATATTATTGGAATTGATCACGACCCTGTGGTTTCCGGCAGCAGATATTTATTTATTCTTTACCAGTAGTCGCATCGTGGGCGAAATTCGGCCTTATTCATTTTTAATGATGAACGTCACTACGAACGATTCTTTTGTCATTTAAAATTAGAACATTTGAAATCATACAAAACTCCCAGTTCAAAATCCATCTAACGTGTTTTTATTTTAAAATTTCTTTGGCGGCAACCTCTGTATCTTTGAGTATTAAAATTCATTCTTAAAAAAATATTTAATTATTACCAAGTCGCGTTGGCATTTGAGAGAATTAACGTACGAAAATATTAATTTAATTAAATTAACTTTAATTAAAATTATGTTTAGCTAATTAACTTTAACAGCGGGTCGCCCGCTTACTCTTTAGCCAGAAGCGCAACGGTAATGTCTTTGTTTATACAGACATTTTTATGTCAATAGCCGGCAAACAGAGACGGGCGATACATTATAAGTAGTCACCGTCATCACCACTTAAAGAAGCCAGGTTGAAAACTACCACCTTCAATAAGTACCATCAGTAACAAGAGGTATCTCTACACAACAAGAGGTACCTTTTTTGATATAGAGGAAGGGGGGAATGTACGGAAAGATACCCGACTTCTTCTCTAGAGAGATTCCGGGTTATGTAGGATTGTACCCACTAAAACCCTCTTGGCATCCACCCGGCGCATAAGGGCAGACTTCGGGATCTGATGCGAGCGCACCGGACGCCCCGGTGGATAATAAGGTAACACCGTGTTACTGGTAGGGACTTAGCACAGTGTCCTCGTCCATTTAAGCAACATGCAGTTGCTGTGGTGATTAGATTGGGCTCCAGGGATGGATAAAGTCCCTTAGACATCCATAGGTTTTAATTTTTCAGTTTTCACTCTTCAAAGGAAGTACGAGGTTTCGAAAGTCATACAAAATTCGAGCGTAACAGTGTGTAACTGGGTATTATGGTTTCCTTATCAACTGAGACCAATGTCAATCATAGACCAATACATGGGAAGATCATAGATGTTCCGTTAATCTCATATCACCAGATCACGTTAGCTCATTATGATAAAAACTGACTTTAATTGTTGGTTCTCTGCACCCTCCGTACTCTTTGGCTGTCGGCTTAACTATAAAGGCAGGTCCTGACGGTAATTGCTAAGACGCAACATGCTGCAACCGTAAAGATAAGCGTCCCATTTAGTCCCCACACCGCACCCACTTAAGACATGTAAATGGTACTTAAATGTTTAAGTATGAAGTACAATGGTGGCCGAATTAATAGCTCGTAACTTTTTGTGAGCACATTATGGTACTTGGAATTTTCTTTCAAATTATGCTGATTCTTAAACACCTACTAAAAGAACGTATTCTATAAACCTATTCATTATTTTCAGATTTTTTGTTTTACTTTATGAATTATCTAACAATAGAGGTAACAATCAGATTTTGATCTGCGCTCATTTTCATGCTGAAGAAAATATCTGTTCAAAATTATGTACATTATTTTGAACAAGAAAATTTTTGGCAATTTTTTATAAGATTTGAATGTCCATGACATTAAAATTTACTAGCATTTAAAAGTGATTACATGTT
The DNA here is from genome assembly GCA_018251795.1 of Perichares adela. NCBI lineage: Eukaryota > Metazoa > Arthropoda > Insecta > Lepidoptera > Hesperiidae > Perichares > Perichares adela. Next base: position 4,747 of record DWPQ01001760.1, on the reverse strand, counting down.
TGGTTAAGGACCAATCTACTACTAAAGCAGCTGAGTAGTAGCAGTCTTGAACTACGAAAAGAGACTTGCGATCTACAATGAACCGGGGAAAAACTAAAACTATATTCTGGATTCTCAATTTTGGATTAATATACAAGGTTCTAGAACGTAGAACAACATATATAAAACCATTATCTTATTAAGCGTATCATAAACTATAGCCTTGGTCGTGAATCTTCAACTTCTTAATCATGTTCACTGCCTTTACGCTAAGACTAGCAGTTATTATGACTACTATCTACTGAAGAAAAGTCTACTACATGAGCTTGAATCGAAAGAGGATTAATATTTCCCTACCTGAACATCAAAGTACGCAAAAGTAACCGATCGAAACGAATTCTTGCCTGATATGCGTGAAGCTATATGCTTAAATGTCAGCCACATCTCAAAACAGCTGTCTCTCGCATCCAGAACAGGCTATCATCCGCGGCTTATTTTTTAATTCTCATCCAGAGGCATCCTGTCAGGATAAAATATAAAGGCCTCTTTAACGGATACGGTTAATCTGACAGGTCGCGGGCGCGTCGGATGTTTTGACAGCAGGGCAATTACCTGCCTGTGGCTGAGTGTTGCCGCCGTGAGCCGTTCACATCCTGCGTTCGTTGCACTGATATGACCTGGGGATTGGGGATCGTTACAATAACTTGTTGACGAGCCAGTTGGAGTGCCATGACATAACCACGGCTCCCACGCATTAGGCTGCACCGCAAAAAATGCGAATTTTCAGGAGAGTCATTTCTGTGAATGTTAACGCCCATTAGTGAGTAGATGTTAAGATTGACAATTGAAAAACTCATTAATTATAGTCAATATTAAAATTTTAATTTCTAGAATATGTAGTATAATGTGATTCAAAGGACACAAAAATATAGTTTTGCGTAGTAAACCGTTTTCCGACTTCATGCGTCAATTCCCAAGCTTTACACATGATTACAGATGCAAAATTATGATAAATTCAAAATTGCAAAATTTCTTTTTGACAACACCATTTGCACAATAAACGCCAAAACAGTATAAGTACGTATACGTATATCGAGTATGCACGTGGGTGTGTTTTTGTGAGTGTTATGTTTAATTTATTAATTTAATGTACTTTAAAAGCATGATTATTGAAAAATATTACCGTTCTGCACTTCTCCTACACATAAACTTTTTTCTTTACTTCCTATCTCTGCTTTGCCATTTACCCAAAGGTTGTCTGGAAGAGATCGCTGCTAAGCGATAAGACCGCTTTTTGGGCATACATTCTAAACACTCATTGTATTGTCCTTTTAATTTTTTTTCTGGTGTTCAATAAATAAATAAATAAAAAATAAATAAACTTTAGTGTGCGAAATTTCATATTCCTCCGTCTGCGCAATTTTCGTAAATAGGGATCCAAAGTTTTCGCTTCAAGTATTTATATAGGTATAACAGATCTACAAACTTATGGTAACCGCTATCCGCTGCTTCAACTTCCGATTTAGATGTTTCGGAAATAAGTCGGAACCGGAGATACAATATCAATCGGTCGTTCCGACTTATCGAAATCGAAAGTCCGTAACATCCCTAGTAAATCATAGATAGTTTTCAAGTGCTTCGTAAGTGAGCTGTTACAATAAGCATTTGTAATAAACAAAACAATATTATTATCTATCACTAAACAGACTTGTTAGTACATAATAAGTCCTCTTTAATGTATTGAGTGTGCAGTTATTAAGTCGCTTGATTCTGCCGCAAAATATATGTAAGTATCCACGTGTTAGAGAATTAAATAGATGTTATTTTTGCAAAACTTTAACCCAATCCACAAGCCCAGAAGGTGTATAACAATGGTGTGGGTGTTTGAGTGAAGTTTGCCGAACAGTTTGTTTATAATCAGAATTGATTATTTAAGAACTGACCAAGCTAAAACTTAATAAGTTATGCCTGAAAGACCAATAACAAGAGTTAAATCTACACCTAGCCTAGCCTAGTGGTTTGAACGTCGGTCTCCCGAACGTGAGGTCGTGCGATCGAACCGGCACGCAACAATAATTTTCTAAATTATGTGCGTATTAGAAATAATTGTCACTTGCTTCGGTAAACGAAAACATCGTAAGGAAACCTGCATACCTGAGAGTTCTTCATAAAGTTTTCTAGAATGTGTGAAGACTACAGCATTTGGCCAGCGTAGTGGACTATGGCCTTAAACCCTCTCAATATGAGAGGAGAACTGAGCCTAGCAGTGGAACAATCATAGGTTGTTATATGTCATTTTTTAACAACTTTCCCAAAACAAAGAAGCCTGGAGCATCTTTGTTACAGAAAATATAACAAATATAAAGAAAAAAACAGGATACACACACACACGTCGAACACGTCGACACATACACACACACTTTACTACCTACAGTTTACTTAGTGATTAATCTATACAACTAAATAAAACTGTGTATGTGTATGTTTGTAATATTAAAATTATAACTACGAAATGTAAATCCTTAATTTGCTGTAAAAAGTGAACATTAAAATATGTACAACAATTGAAAGATTGAGAGCTGTGAATTATATTAAAATACAAGAAGAAAGCCCGGCTTCGCTCGGGTGAAATATTGTATTTTCGGTATCATTTGTGCAATCCAAACAAAGTAGAACACTATGGCAACAAAAACACATAGCACAGAGTATAACATGGATTCGCTCAATGTTGACGGCAAGAGGTTTCGTTTTACACATCATAGTTCTTTGTAATGTAACGCATAATAAATGTCAATCACTACTCAAGATGTCATCCAGTGTTAGTGAAGTTTCGCTATATAAGTCAAAATGGCGACTGTGATTTTTCTGTCAGCACCATTAGAATTTTGGAAAATACTCCGTTAATCCGAATTTTGCGAATACATGTTGTCGACTCGAAATTTTTGTTTTTTTTATGTTTTATTATTCAGATATGGTTTGGATCGAGTCTACCGTACCCCGTCTCGAAATTATTAATATAGATGTATACTTTGAGTATTTATATATACACAAAGTTACATATACTTTATACATATACAAAGTTTTTTCCCTAAAAATTGTTCAGCCAAAAAGTCTTAACACACATAAAGAAGTTTTTTTTCACTTCAAAAACGAATAAACTAGAATATATAAAAGTCACGAACCATCTGCTTTGTAGTGTAATGCCGTTTAATTAAGAATGATATTTATGGAGTTAAGTACCAATAAATCAATAATAGCGATACCATCTCAAGTTATGGCATAATGTGTTCACACATTGTAAGTAAAGTGGGCAGAAATGTAATGTAACATTACCCATATTAATATAAAGTTAAATTTAAAAGGTTCTTATATTATTGTTTTACCAAATGCCAATAAGACTGCAGTTAAATTTAAATTGGATAAAAATTATAATTACAGAATATAACTATGGATCAGTTCGCCATACTTATGAACTGGCGGAGGTTTTCTTTTTCCGAAAGATAATTATAGCTTAACGACACATCCACCCTAGTGTTTAGAATTCCTGTATTGTAATTAGCTTCAATTGAACAGTATTTATGATACCACGAATAACCAACACCTGAGAACAAGCAATTGTTTTTTTATACACGATGTTTAGCCACCTGATGGAAAGTGGTCAACGCCATCCAATACTTGTAGCACCGAAGGTAACAAAAGCGACAGTCAAGTAGGATGCTGGATTCGTTTATTCTCAACTAGCTGTGCCCGCGGCTTCGCCTGCGTGGAAAGCTCCAAGCCGGCGAGATTTTTTTTAATTAATCATTATATTAGATTTGTTCAATTGACTGATCAATTGATATAAAATCGTAATGCACTATTGCCTACAACCTTCTCAAAGTATTGCACTTTTAATAAAAACCGTACAGAAATTCACGAGATTTTGTGAAAAAGGGGCACATACATGAGGGGACTTTGTTTTATAATAAGTATAGATAGATATATAAATTAAGTACACTATGCGTCTACAGTGTATTGGAGTTCAGTATGCTCACCGTCTGTTGTTGACGATGGAGTCCAAATCGCCGCCATAGTTCTCCTGGTCGGCGTGTCTCGACGGCCGGTAGATGTGAGCGCCGACTGTGTCTTGATTACGCCACGGTTTGTCGTACACCGTGTACGCTTCATCGTCTCCGTAGCCTGATATAAAAACAACATAAATAATGATTTCTGTTTCGATTTAAACCTTTCACTGTCAGTTTTAAGTACAAATTATAAGTACATACACGAGCCGACTCCCTTTAAGATTATAAAAAGTTAAGTATATAAAAAGTAGCCCATGTTAAGCACAGATAATGTCGGCATTTGGTAAATGGTATTTTTCAAATCGGTCCTGTAGGTCTCGGAGCCTATTCAATACAAATAAACAAACAAACAAACAATTCTTAGCTCTTTATAATATTAGTATAGATTTAATTAAAGTTTCGTTTTAGATTAAAAAAAAAAAAGTTAACTGTTCATTATAACTATAAATTATAAAGACATATTACATTAAACTTTAACATCATTACACCCTATTGCCCCACTGCTAAACTCGGATAGTCTCTTAAAATTAAATGTTTTAAAACCAGAATACAAATCTGGCCAAGCACAGGTAGAACACTCCTTTGAGAATGGAAGACTCTTAAGTATGCAGGTTTCCTCAAGATGTGTTTCTTCACCAAATCAAGTTATAATAAATTTGTAATATACTAACTTTGAAAAATTAATCATGCATGCCACACTTGAA
>DWPQ01001759.1:0-11652 GCA_018251795.1 Perichares adela | reverse complement strand
TTTCGCAGGTTTACCCCTGAACGGTTTCACGTACTCTTGAACTCTCTCTTCAAAGTTCTTTTCAACTTTCCCTCACGCTACTTGTTCGCTATCGGTCTCGCGGTAATATTTAGTCTTACTCACAATAATACATTTTTACGAATTTATAGACAAAACAGTACTATGAAATCCCATGGGCTGTATCACGTGAAAAGAGATTTGTCTAATATATCTCAATCTAAGCAACCCCTATAATTTCGTATTCAGAATGAAAAAATATAAAATAAACATTTCGAAACAAACATCCTATAAAGTTACCTGCTGTGTCTTTTCATAAATCACAGAGATTTAAGTACTTTACGCTACAAAATATATAAAAACAATAAGCACAGACGCACACTTCCTCACTGGGACTCACTCTGTTGAGGATACTAAACTATGACCCCACAAATACTTAATCATACAACACACAAAAACCTTCCATTTTGTGGTGTTACTTATCAATATTTTCAAGTCCGTTGTATTCATAAACTACATAAATCTACAAAAGAACAATATATAATTAAATTACTATTGTCAAGGCAGTATTTTGGTTAGACGAGTACTTTAGCGATGCACAGAACTTTATATCCTGGTGACACACGGTCTGTGCTATTTTATATCTGTGCGGAGTGACAGATTTGACCATAGATAGCTGTCACAAAAGCGGCAGTTTATACAATTTTGAAATTCATCCTCACGCATTGTATTTACTTTATTTACTGCTTGATGATACAATAAAGAGTTATTATCTATCTATCTTATTAATAATAGAAAATTCTGCATAATTTTTTTGCTTAGTGATTGCCTTGGAAAACTGGAATAGAAAATCTTTAATACTATTCTGTATTATAATACTATTTAATTGACTTTAGATATAATTATGGCACCTACATGTTTTGCTGTCTTGTACACATTGAAATACGTAAAAATGCAAATATTATTGAAAATGTTCGGCTCAGTTGGAATGTTTGTATGTACTTTGATTAAATACTATCGGAACACAACACTTAAAAAACACACACACACATGTTTAGGTGCATTAAGTTCATTCTGAATTTGTCTTTATTCACACTGTAAAGTTTAGTAAATCGTAGTTGCAACATTCCTATGCTAGTCATCAATTACTAGTATCCTGACGCGGTGCTCATGTGTATTTAGAAATATCTATAGCGTAATATATTGAAACCCACCGTTAATGGAAGTACATATTAAAGCAATTAAAAACGTTGCTAACTAAAACTTTACCTTCAGTTTTAATTATTGTCAGTTCGAATAAACATTGTTTTAGGCTATCAAAGACAGATTTTAGAAAGTACTGATGACACTAACGATGACTGTTTTTTAACTACTCGCGGCATTCATTTTTTTTTTCATTAAAATTTTTTTTGTCTGTCATCATCAGTACTATAAGCTGTCTTCGGTTTCGAGATAGTTAACATAACACCCTATTCAAAATCAACCCAATGCACTGTATTCCTTTGTAAGAGAAACCTATTGTCTATTTCAATCCAACTCTTTGTCTCTCTAAGTATCTCTACTATTTGTTAATCACGTATTTAAAAGCATAAAGTAATTAAAACAAGCAAAAAATATACTTTATATCCAGATCATAATACACAAAAAATAACAATATTATACACAAAAAAAGATAAAAACATTTAAATACACACACAGCTTCATAAAATGCACAAAGTGAAAACAGTTTAATATAATGATAACGATGAGGTTATCATGTATATATGTTGTAAACATATGAATGTTTACAACATATTAAAACAATAGTAAAGAAAAGTTGCTAATGACATAACTCTGGACTTAAAGAACTTGAGTGTAACTGTATAATTAACATGCTTTTTAGTGTAGCTTTTTAATTAACTTAAATCATTTGTGTGTAACTTTTTAATATATTGATCACTTTATAAAATGAAATTATATATAGGGTCATCACCATACTGAATTACTGTCAATGTTGAAATGAATCATTTTCTACCTAATATCTAGTGTACAAAGTTAATAAAATGAAAATAAAATCAATAAAGGATAAGTACATGACATGACATCTAAATTAAATAAATGAAATTAATAAATATAAATGAGATAATAACATTACATAAAAAAAAATATATTATGTATAAAATTTATAAATGAGTATACAAATACAAATTAATACAAATATAGATATAGAAATCAAACAAGTAAAAATATATGATTTCAGATTTCTGATTAATTTTACTAAATAGTAAATATTTCTCCGTAAGAAGGCTAAACTGCTGTGTAAAAATAAAATACAAATATTAGGTATTTTTCATTGCCAAAAGCTAACGTCCAAAAGTAACACAAAACATCAAATTATTGTTTTGATACTATTCCGTTATCCCACATGTCCTGACACCAAGTATATGTAATATACATATACACACAAAATAATTTAATATAATTAAATGCATGTAAGTGATGACCCTAAACAGGATACACTAAATTACTTGTTAAACAAAAAAATATTAACATTCGAGGATATCGAATACTGATAACATTTAGACTTACCACTAAACCTATGAAAATGTATTACAATCAATAAAGAAAAGTAACTATACCATAAAAACATATAAAAAGAAACAGTTATAGATATTTATCGAAGTCAAATTTGGAACGATTAAAAATAAAAGCTTAAATTTAAAAAAATCCTGACAATTGCATTTTTATTTTTAAATACTTGTGTTGTAAGTATTTAAACCTTAAGGGCTGTACTCAGGCGGCTAGAAGTGTGTATTTTATCAGTATTACTATAAAACAGCAATTAACTGTTTATTTGATCAATAACCCTTATAGCAACATATTAACCGTTTGAGTATGATTTAAATATTCGAATACTTATAAATACTATGAAACATCAATTGACTGCTAGCTAATTAAGAGTTTGATAATATCCTCAAATAGATCAGAATAATTAAAGACAATACTGGAAAACAATGAAAATTATTAACAAATATTTTTACTAGACTGTACGGAAACGCATGATCGTTTCGAATTCAAGCAGTCATTTAGCAATTGCTAAAATTAGAAATTAAAATATTTGTGAAACACTTTTGCTAGTCAATCAGAAAACCACCGTATTCAAACTGAAATTCAAAATAAAATTCTTTACGCAACATCTTTATCTTTGCTAGTCAATGAGGAAACCAATATGCTTTGACCTACCAAAATTCCCAATATAACTCTAAGAATTACTTTTGCTAGTCAATGTGAATATTGCAGTGTCACTTTTCCTGATTCTAAAATTATAAAGTATTTTGCTAGGCATTGAGGAAGCATTGTTCTGACCTATAAAATTTCCCAATAAAATTAATTACAAACTGAGACTATCAGCATGTTTTGACGTACAAAAATCCCCAGTCATATTTAGGACACATTTAGCTAGATTATGAGGAAACAACCGTATTTTGTACTAGTAACATATCCAATCAATTCGAGTAACCTCCCAACCTACTTACAGTTATTGTCGAGTGCACTAAACACACTATATCCTTACAACCCCTTGTTAAAATACACGTACTTGGGCGGCTTGCCGTCCGTATTCTTCACTATTTCCTCGTATCTGTCCTTTTCAAAGCGCTTGATTGTATCTATCGACAGTTTGCTGAAAGGACACATTGTGTCATTAGTGTCCGAAACTTCACGTTCAATATTCTATGTCGATTCTCAGAGGGCCCAGACAAAAACTTAGCGATTAGCGTTCAGGTTACACGACATTTTAAAATATATGGTAATGACATTCGGTACGGAAAGACGCCGTGCTGTCACGTCAAAAACTTTTCCGCAGCGAATGTCTTTACCATACATTTTAAGATGTCGTGTAACCTGAACGTTAACCGCTATGATATTTATATAGGCCCTACATATTATTATGCAATATAAAGTTTTTCGTTTAAATATACCACAAAATAAATAATATGGAATACTTTATTATTACCACTTACCATTTCTGTGGGAATATAGCACATGCAGTAGGCACCATGAATGTCAAACTGGAAAAAACATTTTTATTAATTAGGGGTGTAAAAATACAATGGTTTACTTGAGGGTAGACGGTCACGCCGCTTAAGAAAAACCACAGTATAGTCTATATACTATACTAGCAAGCTTGTCGACAACTGGTTCGCCATTTCGCCTTTCTCTTTCCCAGCATATATTCAAATTCAAAATCATTTATTCATGTTGGTATCACTGATACACTTATGCACGTCAATTTTTTGCTTCTCCCAACATTTCGGAAAGGTGCTTTATCATGGATGAGAAGTAACGGCGAAAGAAACTCATCAGCATATCTTTTAATCAATATGTATACATATTTATACAGAGTGAATTATTCAAACTAATATATTATTGACAAGAGACATAAAATAGAACGGTTTTTCTAGGAAGGATGGTAAGAAAAATAATGAAATTTCCATATAATTAATATATGGCAGAAAAGGGAAAGAGAGTATTTATATGTTATATATTACTTATATTTCAGAAAAGAGAGAGAGACATAAAACTGAGATAGAACATAAATACTCACAACATGCCAACGATACCGGTCTGAATGCCGATGTGTGCCCATTTGATCCTCTGCATCCACGCCTTGGGCTCCAGCCGCTCCATGATCACCGGTAGCAGCAGCATGCCTGGAGCACACATCGCTATCCTGGAATTTGAACGTGGAAAATAGTCGTACCACAAGCGAATATTCAGTGCTTATGGGTAAGTTGTAAGTAATATAAGTTTTACGTAACAGTGAACAAACTTTTAGTAAGTGAGTGCTTTACCATCTATGATCACATCACCACTTACCATCAGGTAAAATCGCAGTCAAGCACTAACTTATCTAACGTAAAACAACATACTATACTTTTTGACACTTCAAACGACGCACCCAACTTGTATTAAATTAAATAATTTACAAATTAATTAAAATTATTTGGATATTTTGTCAGTACACTTATGCACGTCATATTTTGCAGCTACTATCTTTTCGAAAAGGTGCTGTCATATAATAATATCCAATAAGTGACATGTATGTAGTTATCCTTACCTAGATGTAACAACTTGCGATATTCCCTTGATGGGCGCTACTTGTGATTTCCCAATCACCTTGCCGTCTTCATCAGTTACATCAAGACCTTAAATATTTTAGGAAAATATTAATCACAGGAATAGTATTAGTGCCATTACGGTAAAAGGCTTTTACCAAGATATAAGGGTTTCGTTGTTAAGTTGTTATTTATGGACAAATAATAAATAAATATTGTCCAAAAGTTTTTTTTTCGTGTGGTCCACCTTTATCCCTTAAGGCATAAAAATATCTTGTGGCCTACTGAGTACTATTGAAGACACCAAAAAATAAAAACATATAAATCGGTCAAGCCTTTTCCTATGATTTCGATTACCAATAATAATATTGTATTCATAGTACTGCGACACGAGCATTTACTAGTCACGTTGGTCTTAGGTAAAGCAATAACTTAGTAAATACCTATCAACTCTAACCAGATGTACATTATAATATTATAGATGTATAACTAAAAGTGTACATGGACCTACCGATCAGAATCTCGTTCTGTCTCATGAGGGGGATGTTGACCCAGTTAGCAGCCGCGACCGCTGCGAACGGGACGAACCGCTTCGAACAGAACGGCACGGTTATATCGTCAACGTAAAGACAATACACAAACACAGACTTGTAATAGCAATATTAAAACATGACGAAAAATTAACAGACTTCGCGGAAAATTATCCAGACCTGGCGAAAAAATATTCACAAAAATGCATAGGGTTGGCTTAAAAATATAGTTTTGGCAAAAAAATATACAGACATAACCAACATGAGCAATCTGGGTTGACTGATAAAGAATGCATTAGGTATTAATTAATCCCATTGTTCCTTCTTCTAGGAAAAATAAAAAAACCTTAGATAACATGAATACTAGCACACAAACAACATAATAAAAGATTAACAGTATAGAAGGAACAATTTTACAAGTTCATAAACGTTAAAATAATTTAACACGCACACGCACGTAAGCATGCACGCACGTACGCATGCACGCCCGGACGCATGCACGCACGGACGCATGCACGCACGGACGCATGCATGCTCTTACGCATACACGCAAGCACGCATGTACGCACTCAAACAAAGGCCTTGAACAATTTATCCCCCCAAATGCCCAAACATAAAAATTCTTACACCCAAAATAGGATTCGTAGCGCGCTTCTGGATAACAAACTTAAACGTGAGCGCGGTGGACATGGCAGCCGTCATTGCGGACACGTAGGCCACGCCCATCTGTGTCGTAGTCAGCGGGGAGTTGGCGTTGCGGTTCGTGTAGTTGACCAGCGCATTGAACGACTGGTTCACCCACTGCCAGAAGACGATGGCTGTCGCTGTTCTGTGACCGAAACGAAAATGTTATGCCGTTAACTAGAGTGGTTAATAGTCAACGTATATGGATTTTTGAAACAAACAACAGATAAGGGGCGACCCATAAATTACATCATACGTATTGGCATGACTTTTTGACCATCCTTGTCACATCTGGTCACATTTGTGAGACCCTCTCCTACCTGGTGTGATAGAAACATATTTTTGAATTTTACAGTTGGAAAATGCAATTGCAACTTGTTATTTAAATTTGGGGTTGTAACACTTATATATAAAATATTATATTAAAAAAATGTGATGACACGAAATTAGCACATCCCTCCATCCCCATTTAGGGGAAGGCATTTCACAGGTGATGTAATTTATAGATGATCCCTAAAAGGAAACTGGTTTTCAACGGATTCTCTGACATTTAAATTTCTGGTCGAATCACATCCCAATGTGTTATAGTTTAATATTGAAAAAATAGTTGTAAAACATTTTTTTTGCAATTAACTCTATACCTGGTTTCTAAAAATATATTTGAAACAATTAGCTTTAAGGCATAATGACACAACATAATGCCTTTATATCTGCGTATTATGAACTGTTTGTTAAGTGACGAGCCATTTAAATATTCGAGCATTCACGGTCATTTTCAATGTCAGTTGTTATTTCTAACGAATTTTAAGAATAATTAATTTATGATGGAAAGATTCTCTTGTTAAGACGCTGTCAGTCTCACTCTATCCTTTTCCGAAGGTACACCTCCATGAAGGTTATCTCTTAATTGCCTGGGTCTACTTTCTTAGCATACCATCATTTTTTTAAAGTCTACTAAGATTTTTTTTTCAGGTTAAGTCTCAGAGAACCCCCACTTCTTTTCAGAGAATAACAATAAGAATATTTCACGTTTGCTTTTTTCATAGCTATACAAAACACACTTAAGAATTATGCTGTAGATCAAATATTATATTATCTTATGCACACAAGTTTTACAATAGGTGTATTTGTATGTGTTAAAACTTGTTTTTTCAAGTGCGCACTAGTTTTTTCTACATTTATATCTATTCTTAATAAAATAATCCAGTTTAGACTCAAACAGTTTAAGCATAAAGGATATTTTATGTCAATAACCGATAACCTCGCAAGACTATATTGACCACTAAAAGCGGAGGGAAAAACCGGTATTTTAAACTGTCCAACACCGCAAACGAAGTAAATAATATATCACGGATTTTTAAGTGATAACTTGTTATGGGAGGGTATACCGATATGTCACGTAACGTTCTGTATGTAACAGACTGTCTGGCTTCTCTTTCTCTCACGCATACGGCAGATCTTTACTGCTACTTATAAGAATCACAACGTAAAGTCGTTATCGTGATTCAGGATTCTGTACAGCGACATCTCGTGGGGAGTGTGGCAAACAATTTCAATATCAAATGGTTCAACTTAGATTATTTAAATTATCACTTCTATCAGGAGTGCGGAGGGGAGCATAAGTTTTCTAAATTATTTATATCACTGGTGGCTCAAATCGAAACAGTTGAAAATGTTACTGATGATGAGTTAACCTGTACCACTGCAGCATAGCTCCAGTGATGAGGCATCCGCCCGGCATCTGGAACGACATGCGTCCGAACACGTTCTGCAGCTCCCCACTGTCCGGGTGGAACGCTGACTCGTACAGCTGCTTGGCTCGCACAACCTGCTCCCACGTCGTGCCCGCTGGTTCCTTGCCATCCCTGGTGATAAACAAGCAAGGTATCAGCAACCTTACTCGCTTCAGATAAGCTTAAGCTTACGATCAATGTCCGTGTAATAAAAGGATTAATTAACTGGAAAACTCAAAACATCACCACACATAACAGCCCAGTTCTGGACTTGTGTCTCCTCTCACAATAAAAACGATAATGGTCATAGTCCATCACACTGGTAAAGTGTGGATTGGCAGACTTCATACATACTTGAAAACATTATGGAGAACTCTTCAAGTATACCGGTTTCCTCGTAATATTTTCCTTCACCGAAGTAAGTGATTATTAATTGATGTGGGCCCAATTTGAAAAGTATGCGTCCAATCTTACCCATTAATAACGAATTTAAGCAAAGTCTATGTATATTTATCTTTTGAAGCATTTAGATGGAAAATCTGTCAGATAACATTACTTAAAATGGTTAATAAGCCCTTAATGTCAATAAGCTATTTTATTGGAAGCTTTTGACCGACGAACGGAAATTATTCGCGACTACAGCACTTGGTATCAGACACAAACAGTATTGCGTGGAAAGTTAAATATAATTGAAGATGCCACTGAGACGAACCTATGTCCATACTCAAACATTTCCTTGTTGTCTTGCGCATAGTCGGCCAAGGATGATTAACAGGCAAATCATTTATAACGTCACTAGTCAACGGTCTTCAAGACTTACAATTCATTCTTGAAGTAACAGGGCATTTCAAACTATTTTAGAAAGGAAAAGGACTAAAGTATCACTTGTACAGTGACCTTCTAATCTAAATCAAGTTTTCTGTTTTGATTAACCATGCGAGTTCGAAGAATTTATTTAACATTAGCTTTAACTGCGTGGAAATCAGGAGTGCCATAATTTTTTTCCGCGCACATCCCGAACGCGCAAGAAATATAAGATAAAATATAGCCTATTTTATGCTCCTCAACCTCCTCTATCTTTCAGTGAAAGTCCCGTCGAAATCGGTCGAGCCGTTTCAGAGATTAGCCGGTACAAACAGACAGACAGCCAGCCAAAAATTATAAAAAATATTATTTTAATATGTAGATATACAGTGTATACATACATATGCGTTTAGTAAAAAGCAGTTACTTTATTTAAATATTACAAACAGGCACTCGGAATTTATTTATTTGTACCTATACATAGGTATATATTATTACGTAAAACTGTGTTATCAGCAAGAAATGATTTATTCTTCGTCAAAAGGTCTTTGTTCTTTTAATCAGATCAGAATAATGCCTGTTCTCATCTTTAACAAACAATGATCGTGTCAACAAGTCACGTAAACTAAATGCAATTAATCTTCGAGTCGAGGCTATACTCATATGAATATAAGAATTAACACATGACTAATGAAACATTAGCCCGCGTGAATTAATAGGTTCTTGGTGTATGAGAATTGTAATTACACTGGTCAAGCAAACGTGTTGTTCCGTGAATGTAACGACACATTGACGTAACCCACGACTTTTGACGTTTCCATGTGTTCTTTTATCGTTCGATAACTGTCGTCTCCCGTTTCCATTATCTCTCTGTTGTTACATAGGAAAACATTACTAACGATCGTGAATGCCGTGGTGTAAGTAAACAGATCCATTTAAAATAGGTTAAAATCTATTGATCGTGTGGGTGTTTTACAAACACGCGCGCGACTTATTTTAATCGAATACGTTTCAAAGAAATCGAAAAAGAAACTACTTAGCTAATTTTTTAAATGAAAGTATAGCGATTACAAATAGTTAGTAACCTGCGTAGAACCGTTTGGAGTAGTATTATTTCCAGGCGTCTTTGGTATTTATGTATAAATAATAGTTAAACACCTGTACTAGCGCAGTGATAGCCTAATGGTTTTAACGTTGGTCTCCCGAAAGGTAGGTCGTGCGTTCGATCCCGGCGCGCACCAATAATTTTCGTAATTTATGTGCGTACCAGAAATTAATTGTCAGTTGCTTTTCGGTAAAGGAAAACATCGTGAGGAAACCTACACACCGGAGAGTTTTCCATAAAAAGTTCTCGACGGTGTGTGAAGTCTGCCAACCCGCACTTGGCCAGCGTGGTGGACTAAGGCCTTAAACCCTCTCTGTGTGAGAGGATACCCGAGCCCAGCAGTGGGACAATTATGGGTTGTTATGTATACGCCTGTAGGTGTATAATATATTTAACGAATACGCTTTACT
This sequence comes from Perichares adela, assembly GCA_018251795.1. Lineage (NCBI taxonomy): Eukaryota > Metazoa > Arthropoda > Insecta > Lepidoptera > Hesperiidae > Perichares > Perichares adela. Next base: position 1,293 of record DWPQ01001759.1, on the reverse strand, counting down.
TGTTTTTTAATTTTACGAATACATACCACGATACTAAAATGAATGAACGAATTAACGTGACTCGCTTACTAAACGTAATACGCCGTACATATATTTTGATAAAATCCTTACCCTGCTTCTACTAGACATAACATCGACATAAAATCATTTTTTTGAAAAAATTACATGTATCAAATTGTTTGCCGTCCATTGTGCATACCTGTAAAGAGATCTTTGACCGTGTTTGGCGGCGATTTACTTGACCAGTTAATGCACACGTAATTAAATTCTGACCTTATATATACTACCATAAGAGTTTATTTCAACTTTCTTAATTTCTTTGTGCGTAGGATGGCTTAAACATCCTCAATTATCATGCAAATTTAATACAAGACTGAAACGCAGTGAAACAAAGTTGGATTGACTTTAAAGTTGTAGAGTAAAAATAAATCTGATAGGTATATATATATAAAATTCTCGTGTCACAGTGTTGCCATAATCCTTCAAACGGCTCAACCAATTTTTATGAAATTTTATATGTATATTCGGTAGGGCTGAGAATAGATTGTAAACTATTTTTTATACCAATTAGTTATAAGGGAGGCCCACGCCCAACATATTTTTTTTATTTTATGGACAATTTTCTTTTAATATTTTTTGATAATGTAACATTAAGAAAAACATACAACTCTTAATTTTCTTGTCTTTAAACTAGAGATGAAACGGATAGATGTTTTGCCGGATACCGAATACCGAATATTCGGCTAACCTTGAAGCCGGGTAGCCGAATATCCGGCCGAATATCCGGCCCAATATAGTTTATCGTTTATTATAGATTAAAACAAACTTTTTGGGTATTGTTGAAGCGGAGAGAGCTCGCCAGAACATTCTATTGGAGTTTATGAAAATGTCTTGCGAAGAAGCCTCCAGCAGCAGTTCATGTTCATCACCAGTCAAAAAAATTAAAAGAGAAGAGTCGGCTGTATCTCGCGAAGCTCATGATACCTTTTGGAATTGCTTTAATGAGGTAGCAACAGAAAACGGCACTAGTCAATGTCACAATCAAGGAAAGAACGCAATTGACAAGATTTCAAAATTTTAAAGTATCCAAAACAAAAATACCATTTCTTTATTTTCCCATCCTGAGTATGAAACATATTTTTTATTTTTTTTTAGTTCAATATTTCTAGAGAAAAAAAATAAAAACTAAAAAATACGCTGTGACGTCACATATACGGAAGAATAAGATTTTACCTTTGCCTTTGCTATTTGAATGAAAGTTATAGAGAATGACAATGACAATTGTAATGTCAT
>DWPQ01001758.1:0-11653 GCA_018251795.1 Perichares adela | reverse complement strand
ACGCCAAAAACCTTTCCGCAGGGACTGTCATTACAATACATTTCAAAAATAGCGTGAGCGTGAACGGTTACCGCTAAGATTTTTGTCTAGGGGCTCAGTATAGGTCAGTTGTAATTAATCTTATCGATGGTTTATGAAGACTACCAATTTGCACTTGACGAGTCGCACTTGGTGAAAGACCTTAATTCATCAAGTGAAAGAATATTCAAGTGTACCATTATTTTGGATTGTAATTATATTTTTTTTTTAACAGGCGTGGCTGCTCCCTTGTCAACGATGCATACTTCGATTGCTCCGACACTGAGCCTGCGCTTAGAAGACGAAACAGAAGAGGTATGTGTTGTTATGATATATACAATTTCGGGTTTATGGGGCTTTCCATCCATCTTTCTATCTCAAGCCAACCTTAGTCATGTAGTTATTGACTAGGGAGAGTTAGTAAGTACATGTAGTAAATAACCGTAAATAAAGTAGCAGAAAACAGAGAAAACACTATTATTTTGTAATTTTCTTCCATAACTTAATTTAATGTATACTTTACGATTAATAAAGTGTACATATTAAAAAAGCTAGAACAAGCATAAATTTACATTTTAACGGAAGTCAAGGAAAGCAGAATTAACTGCTACATGTAGTCTTTTATCTCTAAAGCAGGCAAGAGCTGCCGTCATAAAAATACTAGACGGTAAACACGATAAAAGGCTGCGCAGTCCACAGTCTAGAGATAGCTCTCGGAGCGTAATAAGACAGGCAATAAATATAAAGGTTGGCTCTTCACTTTAAAGGTCCGTGTATATTGTTGCAGTTGCAGAAAAAAGGTAGGATTCTAACCATAGAGTTATTTTACTAGAAGATAGTAGCCTTAAATATGTCTATCGATAAATAGAGATAGCAAATGAGGCGCCCTGTATTTCTTTATTTGCGTATATTAGACAAAGACAAGTATGGGTCTCGTATGTACCCTCTCTTTTTATTTGTTTGACCTTCCTCCCCTACTCTTTCTATACTAATATTATGAAGAGGAAACATTTCATTGTTTGTTTCCTTGTGTTGAATAGGCTCCAAAACTACTGGACTCATTGAAATGAAATTTAGTATAGCGATAGTCTAGAGCCTGATAAAGAACATAGGCATTAAAATTTCCTGTGCTCGTGGCGATGCGTCACAAAGTTTTTCCCACGTAAATCCGAATCCCGCGGGTTTTCTAAGATAAAAAGTAGCCTAAGTTACTCCTTATTACATCAGCTATCTTCTAGTGAAAGTCCCGCCAAAATCGGTCCAACCGTTCCAGAGATTAAACAGACAGACGACAGACAGACAATTTTTTTAAATAATGTTGTTTTATTATTATTTACCGATTACAATGTATACATACATATGCATTTAGTAAAAATCGGTTATTTTAATATTACAAACAGACACTCCAATTTTATTTAGTTGCATAGATGTCTGGTGTAATATAATAATGTTACAATTACATCGATACCGGCGCAGTTCTGTAATCAGGGTTAAAATGTGGTTTACACACGACTACATTTGTAACGGTTTTACATATTGTTTACTCAATACAATGTATTTAGTTAAAGGCTTAGCTATATCTCCAACTGTAATTGATTACGAGATAAATACGTATACTAGCATTAACACGCGGCTTCGCTTGCGGGGATTTTTTAAATGACTGTCAATAGTCATTTTAATCACGGGAACGTCAGATTGCATCGAATTATATTAAAATTTTTCATTATCATTAACAAGTTTTTGATATTTTTTCGTATCCTCTGTCCATAAGAGAAACATAACATAATTATGTTATTGAAATCTTACTAATATTACAAATGCGAAAGTTACTCTCCCTCTCTGTTTGTGATGTAATCACGGCCAAATCGCTGAACCAATTTTGATGAAATTTTATTTAGAGATACTTCAAGATCTTGGGATGAAAATAGGCTTTCCCTTTTTTCGATTTTTTTTATTTACCAGAAATTTCATTGTTTTGAGGTACATAAAAAAACGTACAAAAACATTGTCGCTGATTTTCGGGGCAAGACGAAGTCTACCGCACCTACTAGTCGGTAATAAGAAGCAGTTACCTGGCAGTGTGATGAAAGAGAATGAGATGAAAGCCGACCCCCACGCGATGGCGGCCGCTCGCTTCGTGCTGATGTGCATCTCACCCAGGTAAGCGTACACCGTCGCACTGGATGCTGATATACTATAAACAGACACATAATGAAATCACCTGTACGAGCATATTTGTGTATCGATATTGCAATGTGCCGATAATGCAGAACAGCATTTTAATACTAAATAACTTGTTATTTAGATCTGAGTCTGATCGGAAGACTTTTAATTGCAGTAAAAATCATGATTTATAGACTTTTAATTTATTTCCGTAACACATTGACACCAAGTTTCCACCTCACCACACTCGTATATTTTGGTCCTTCGAGCCGGAGTCTTCACCTATTGCTATTACAGAAGCGTTTTTATTGACTTTGATAATAGGTGCGAACCCTTGGTCTGAACGCTTTGGTCCTTCGAGCCCTAACCTTCAGCTATATTGAATAGTTTTATCGTTGAAACATTAATAAGCTGGTTTTCGTTACATTCTTGTCAAACAACGTAAAAATCGTGATATGATTCTAGAAGGTAAGTGGTAAACCTATAAGTAAGCCTGGCAGATAAAAAATATACATCCCTGGTACTGGTTCACAAAACTTAGCGATAAATATCGGTATTTATACAAAAATCATGAGTATCCTTTGATTTGAATGATCATCTTCTAAATGGAGATCGGATTCAAATCTTACACGCACCTAAATACATTTTTATGCACGTAGATATTAATGACTACTTGCTTCGGTGTATAAAACGTAAGAATATCATATCTGAGGGTTTTCTATAATGATCTTAAATTCCAAATCATTTATTCATGTACGTATCATTGATACAATTATGCACGTCATGTTTTGATTCTACTACTGCTTCCAAAAGGTTGTTGAGTGTATCGTTTAGTTGTGATAACCGGTTTTCAGATACCAATATGAAAATAGCCTCTCGCCGGTGACCTTAGGTCGTCCTAAAGGCATACCTAGGAGGCTATTTTAAAAATAGGGACTGGACTCGTCCCAGCCCCTATTTTTCGAATAGCGTTTACCACCTCTTCGCTACTTTAAGTTCTTCTCTGGCTGAGCATTCGAAGAAAGGCGATTCTGTCCGCGTGATGCTGTCAAAGACTGCTAGGACTAACAGCAAAATGTCCATCAGAAATAACAATATGAAAGTTACCCACAGGCATCCAGTTAGCATCCGTAAGATGAAGAGCAACCACACGTTGGTGGCGAATGATGAGGCAACGGATACTACGGCAGAGGCCACCATAGCTGGCAGCATCACCGCGCGTCTCCCGAACCTGTCTCCCATGTACCCCCACAGGAACGACGTGGCGATTATACCTGATGAGATCACCAAAATTATGTAGCTTGCGCAACCACAAAAATCTTAGCGAGTAGCGATCACGCTATACGACATCTTAAAATGTATGGTATTGACATTCACTGCGAAAAGATGTTTGGCGTCAAATGTCATTACCATACATTTTAAGATGACGTGTATGATGAACGCCAACCGCTAAGATTTTTGTCTAGGTGTTCTGATACACCAGCATTCGACACCATTGACGACGTTGGCACTACCCTCTCAGCGCTCGGGTGATTTGGGATAGTAAAACTGTCAAATGGCAAAAGCAACTGTATTCATGCACGGAAAATAGCTATACCGAAAACGTCGGGTTACATTATTCAAGTTTTTATGCGAATCACTAACGTTTTTAAAACTCCTATGTTCATCAGTGGTAATGGGATTCTAATAGTGAAAGAATTTCTTAATTTCGTCCAGTACTTTTTATCGCACCCACATTCAGCTTGTAGGAACATGAATTCAATGAATTGGCAATTTGTTACGTCTATCTTCTGTGATCTGAAGAAGTTTTAAAAATGTTATTTAAATGTAGTAGATACTTCGTTTATTACGGTCAGGTACCTTAGGATGAAGTCTGTAAAAGGCACATAGACTTTGCTTTGGTTTGGATTACGAACAAATTTCGTCTTCGTATTCATAAACAATACTATGACTCTACCTAAACTTAAACTGATTGTATCTTTAGTATTCTTGGGTGCACAATTTTGGTGAGTTACGAAAACCTTACGCTAATAATCGCACAAAAATAGTTGTCCATACTGGAAACAATAGCAAACTCTAAGGTAAGTCTTAGTGCGATTTATAAATTTCACCCTTAGACCCTAATGAATGTCCACTTTCTATTCCTTTTATCGCCCCCTGTAAGTTTCTAGCGCCGACGAGGGGGCGTTTTTGCTTTTTGATAAAAACTTTACCCCGACAGATTATGCGGTAAGTACTAATTACTTGATTAGTTCGAAACCTGTTTATGTCTAGATACGAGTCTTACCGGTTTATAAACGAAACGGTTGAGTAATAAAATGATAAAATAATAATATATAATTAGAAACAAAGTATGTACCATACTTCTGCAAGCCTTACAATGCGCCAGCATGGAGCAACGATACGAAACACGGTTCAAGGTAAATTATCGTTTTAGATATACTTTCAAATAAACTTATTTTGGTAACCTAAACACGTATTGTCTGCTTAACGAACAAACACTCGCGATTGTCATAGATATACACAATTAATGGTGGAATACTATAAACTGCGTCTAGACTTATCTCAAACATTGCTTTAATTTGCAGTATAGAGGTAGACAACGATTTACGTGCGGTCATTAGAGCAACATTTTTGCAAGTGACCAAAAATAATCTTAACCTTAACCTGAGTCAAACTAATGTTGATAAATACGAAAACTGCGTTAGCTGATAACTTTAGTTTAAGATAAGTCAACATACACTTTACAGACCTCAACCTAAGACATATCAAACCACAAACATACTAATGTTAATTATCAGTGATATAATTCGACCGGGAATAGAACCCGGGACATACAAACTGGACTAGAGCTTCATCTAATATTGAACACAAACACACATTACAATCCCACGTGAGACACAGAGATAGTCAGTACTCACCAATAAAGGCGGCTGCGTTGACCAATCCCTTGTGTTCGCTGGTGAGTCCCAGTTGGCACTCGGCCGCCATGATGACGTAGCTCATGCCGATCGACTCCATGGACACGTTGAGCAGGATCAGTCCACATATCAACAGCACGCAGTGGTTGAACTTCCCATGACCTACAACATTACGATAAAGTCATAAATTGCTTATCTGTACGCATAATATCAGCGAAGTAGTTGGCATCTACCGCGCCATAATTATGTTGAGTTTACTCTTTTCATTAATTGCTTCGCAACTATAACATAAATAAATTATGTATTTTTTTCTTTTTTGTTATTATTTATTTCTTTTTTTGTTATTATTTATTTATTTATTTGAAGTTACTATTATTTTTTCTTTTTTATTATTTATAGCTGTGGATGTAATTTTATGAATTAACGTTTCATCCTTTGTGTGTTCGTCATCACCTCGCGGCTGGACCAATTGAGTTGAAGTTTTGTATGTGTATTGCAATGGGTTCCTTCCTACATGGTTAATTATTGATTTGGACTCGGTAAGCGCTGCAATTTTGTCTGTTTACCAAACCTACTACGTCTGCCAGGTTTGCAGTTCCGCATAATAATTAATGTGTACGTAAATATTTAAACCCGTGTTAAAGCGTTTTACATGTACTGCGATATATGACACTGAGAACAAAAATGTCTCAATACACAAATGACGCATTTAATACAAATATCAGTTTCAATTTTATAAATAGCTCATTACAACGAATGCCTACTCAGCTGAAACATAGGCATGTCCACAAAAACACATTTAATTTATGAATATAATATGACATTAAGATAAAGTTTATTTGCAGAAGTGCAAAACACTAAAAACTAAGTGATAAAATGATTTAATAAACAAAAACTTTGTATGAATTTACGAAATGGTTGCACGGAGCAGGCGATTTCGCTTTAACGTTTCGGAATAAAAAAGGCACGGGATCACTAAAAAGGTATTAAATGAAAAGAGTCACGTTTGCCAAAAAGGGCTGTGCAATGTAGCGAACGTACCATCACAGTACTATAACAATAGTAGGTTAGCTAAGGCCGCTCGGCGAGTTAATTGCCTACTCTTACGATGATGCTTAAGGCTGTGACTTTTAGTAAAATATATTTTCGTATTATAACAGCACCAGAAAATCCGAGTGACACCGCGGCACAACCCATATTGAGACCACGCCGACACCGATCTTCTCTGTTTGTGTGCGTCAAAAGTACGTGCGTACACGGCGCCCGCATCTCACGCAAACATAAAAACCGGCGAGGGCCGATTTGTATGAAGCTAACCTACTATTGTTAATGTACTATGTACTACTAAACCGTTGTTAAAAGATCCGCTTTCTACCTGCGTGACCTTTTACTACAAAACATTCGACTTTTAGTTACATCACATTGGCAGCGTATCGATTTGTATGTCGGCATGCTATTCGGACCCGGATTCGAATCCGACGCACCTTAAATTTTACTATTGTATACAAAGCCCCAAAAAAGATCGCTTTACCTTACTAAGACGGAAAATATTTAACTAAAAGATGCATCATGATGCAACATTATTTTTTATAAACATTATAAAAAATGTTTTGTTTTAAATCAATTACTCTTCTCCAGTTTTGTGTGACAAGAGGCATTTTTTGACTGCACATGAATTATTTAAGCAGGTCATTACGTTTTCGATATACCAAACAGAATTTAAATCGGTCCAATAACATCCGAGATCTGGCAAAAATTCAAACTAAGGTTAGTAACACTCCTAAACATCATTTAAAAAGTATCAAGGATATATTATTATTTGTTTAGGTCTTTTCGATAACTGTTCGTAAATACTTAGTCAAAAAATCAAAATACAAGCCGACGACGATAATCGCATAGATAAAATAAATGCATCCATTGCATTTCGGGTCGTTGACTATTAGATTCTACTCACCTGTGAGTTCAAATGCCTCTTCGAAGGTCAATTCGTTTGTTTTCCTCAACAACGACTCAACCTCATCGGGTTTACCAGTGCTTTCCACGTCCATATTCTTCACTTCTGACGCCATTATTAATTAATCACGAAACTTAATCACGATTCGGATTTACCAGAACACAATAAATAAATTAAAATTACCATAATTTTCACACGAAAACTAGGTCAACGATTTAATTAATACAATTTAAATACATAACAATTTGATCGGTAAAACGTACTAATAATAACTTTGTTATTTTTTCTCATATTTGTTGTATTTACGTTATTTTTAACGCGGGAATTCAAGTAAGCATATATCGCGTTGGCGCGGCGCAACGGACTGACATTTGTTCACAATGACACGCGCGCCGGCCGCGAGAGTAGGTTAGGTTAAACTAATACGTCATTCACCGTCTAACGTAGCGTTTTGAATGAACTAAACTGTAATAAATATCCAATAGGTTTACAGTCCGTCTGTACACTAATTATAAAATGAATGGCGTAACAAAAACACGTACCGTTTGTAAATGATTAAGAGTTGTTATTACCACGTAAAACAAATAGATACATTGTAAATTGGGTACGAAAAATAAAAGAAGTATAAATTACTATTATTATCATATAAGTTTATTGAAACTATCGAATTGATTGTGGTGCACAAGCTGAACTTTTGTTAAATTCTCCAACGTCTGATTGAAACTTTCGTTATATTTAAGATCGGAAAAATCTTGCTAGCAAAAATTCAACTTATAATTTGAATTTCTTTAGTAATTGTTATTTTGTTGTTTTGGTTATGTTTGATTCCTTTTAGCTTTGCCGTGGGTGACCAAGCTACGGCTGCTGAGCCCCCCCATAGCGACAAGATTGGAATCCATCGGGGGAGAGCATTCATCCCGTAATTCAACCTCTTACAACGCTTTTTTTTAATTAAAAAATAACCTATGTTCTTTCTCAGACTCTAGACTATTTAAATCGGTCGAGCAGGTTCGGAGCCTATACAATACAAATAAACAATCAAATATTTCCTCTTTATAATATTAGTTTAGATGTACCACAAAAGGCGGTACATACTCACCTTGACATCAGATGGCCCCATTGCTCATTTGTCAGCTGGTGACAAGACAATTAAGATTACATATCTAGAATATTTCATTATAATATAAAATATATAGTAATTACAGCATTAGCACAATACTTTATTACCACTACGTCATAAAAGTAAGGTTATCAGGAACAGTGACTTTTGATTACACTGTCAGTGATACAAACATTAAACCCTGAACTACATTTTATCGTCACTTACGTCTTCAAAGTACAATTTAACTACAAAAAAAATCTATTGAAGTTCAGTTAGCATGTATTGATTATACTATAGTTAATAAAACGATGGCAAGCACAATGTGGTTATAGATAGAATATAGAGGTAGATTTTTTTTCTTAATAGCCGACAAACGAGCAAATGGGGCACTTGATGGTTCGTGGTCACCGTTGCTCATGGACGTAGGTGACAACAAATGCATCATCAACACGTTGCCGGACAAGAAGTAAGCGGAGGGTCAACTTGTTAACTACTGTTTCTGTGAAACTTCAACTGAAATATGTGGATAAATTTGTCACGCTCACTGTGGAAGAAGGGTGGTAAACTAATTAAGATGGATTTTTCCTGTTGGTCAGCAACATGTCGGTGATGCATTATTATGTTACAGACGTCTAAGGACGGTGGTTATCGCTTAATATGGCGAACATAATTATACTATTTGTCGGCTATTGAGCTAGTTAAAAATATAGTTCTGCATAGATACGACTTGATATGGTATTTTTTATTAATTTCAGTTTTAATTTTATTTAATTAATCAGATTAAATGTTATTTAACTATAGACCGTTTTTTTCCGTACGGTAAAAACCCCTCATAATTGAAACAGTGACCGATTTATATTCTTCATAGATATACCTATTACCCAATATAGTATGGAAAATATATTATGTTGCGTCACCTAAAACTCTATTTATCAGCATTGGATCAGTTATAGTTATGATAATAATATCTGATTGCTGTGCATAAAGTATCTCCGTGTGAAGCTGTAAAGGCCGCTAGGGCCAAAATGTCCATCAGACACAAACAATGTACATAAAAGAGGAGACAAGGAGAGCTGGTAAACGCTTCTCTATAAATATCCACAATTATGTAAATCAGCCGAATCGACCGCCTGCCGCCACCATAGCATTATAAAATAGTAGGTTACCTAAGGCTGCTCGGCGAGTTAATTGTCTAATCTTACGATGAATCATAAGATTGTCACTTTCAGTAAAATATTATTTGCGTATTATGACAGCACTAGGTTTTTAGCGCGACACAGCGGCACAGCACGTATGGACACCACGCCGACAGCATTCATCACGCATACATACAACTCGACGGGTTCCGATTTGTATAAAGCTAACCTACTATTCTTGTAATACTATGGTGCCACTGCCACCGACACCGGAACAATTACCGAATGATTACTACTTTAGGGGTTTCTGATCTAGTTCGCGTCAAGAAACCTGTACAGAACTCAGTTGTGAGGTGTACAACTTACCCTAATATTTGTAAGACTTCACTTGTATCACTGATTATAATATAGGTGCTAACAGTAGCTGTTCAGTTCTTTGGACACATTACATGAACGTCTAGTAGTGCAAGGCAATGTGGAGGGTAAAATATCTCGCGCACGCTCTCCAGCAAGATGGACGGACATCATTAAAACTGTGGCGAACTCCAGTGTAAACGATTGCTGTCACTCTGCCAAACACCGACCTACGTGGAGATCTATCGCAAAAGGCGCTGACATGAAAGAAATGACCACGACCACTCTGACAAGAGTGCACGACTAAGAAGAAGACTAACAGTAGCTGTCAAATAGTGAGGCTGAGGGTAAAATGTATAAACTGTGTTTGGACTTATGTTAGACTTTGCTTTAGTTTTAGTATCGACAATATTGTTGTGCGGTAATTAGCGTAAGAACTTCACGTCAACAAAATTGTGCACTCAAGATATATTCAATTTAAGCTGAGGCTTGGGTCAAAGTAATGTATAAAAATTTGATGTATATAAGATAGGTAAATTCCCACGGAAAAGTCACATAAAGACATTTTTCTCCACCACAATGCTCTCGCAACCGAAACTTCCTAGCGAATGTCACCGAAAGTGAGTTATTCCAGAACCACACCTCCTAAATGACTCCTACTCGACCTCATAATCCCATACCACCAAAGCCAGTAGACAAAAACTTAACAGTAAGCGTTCACGCTACACGACATTTAAAAATGTATAGTAATGACATTCATTGTGGAAAGATGACATGTGACATGTGATGAAACTTGACAGCCTTTCTGCTGTGAGTGTTACAACTTCATTCTGTGAGTGTAATTAGCATACATTTTAAGACAGAGGGTTTCAGAGGGTGAACGCCAACCGCTAAGATTTTTCTCAGTTTTTCTTATCTGTTTGGGGTTGTTACCCATTAAAACCTCTCAACTATTAGTCTAGACCAGTGGTTCTCAAACGTTTTTGGTGACGGAACCCTTTTGGGAAGCTAAATACTTGATGGAACCCCACACGAAAACCATAGTTTTTAAAAGTGTATTCTTTCTTAATAAGCATAACTAGAAATTCAATCAATAAGATGTAATTTGGCCACTGTTATCGCATGATAAACATAATGGAACATGTTAATTATGTATTGAACTTGAATCATTATGGATTATTCAACTTTATTATCATGTATTCGTACCTGACATGTATAATAATAATAATAATATGAATAAGTGCCCTTATCCATTCCAAAATAATTAAGAACGGGGTCGGTGCCCTTTTTGTCTGTCCGCTTAAAATGACCATCAGAAACAAAAACTTTATTTTTGGTGTTGGGGGGAAAATCTTCCGGAAGTACCCAACGATTTAGTGAAAATAGCACGGGTTATTTAGGATTTTTATCCACAAAACCCCCTCAGTATCTATCCAGCGCATATGAAACTTCGGGATCTCCAGTGAACGTACCTATCAGTGCGGGGTCGATGACCGCATACGCTTAGATTTAGATATAAAATATTTGAATGACCTCATTCAACCTGTTTTATGAGTCTAAACTCGTTAATAACCTTCAAGATAAATTTTCGCAGGTGCAGGTTTCCTTAAGTAAAGTCCAGTTCCATAAGTCAAAGGTTATGTTCCCATAGTGTTCGTGTACCAACACCATTCCTACCAATTTCGAAAATGTTATCCGCTGACCATTTCGACGATAAGGAAACGCGCCAACTAGGTCACCTTCCATGGGTAATTTGTCCAATTCGAACCGGACGCAAGGTAGATAAGCAATTTCTCTTGTCTTGAATTGCGCCGGAAACCATTACCTAATTAGGGCCTAGGAAGTTTTTGTTAAGTAATTAAATGGTTGATTGCTTCGGAGAATAACTGGATACAATATAGGAAAGTAGTTGGGAAGACCAATTTATTTGTGTGCGTGTGCATTGAGTGAGCACCCTAAGAAAAATTAATAAAACGCTAGCATAATTTAGTAAAAGTGTAAAAAC
>DWPQ01001757.1:0-11654 GCA_018251795.1 Perichares adela | reverse complement strand
TGAAATTCGGTATGAAAATAGAACTGAACTTGGGAAAGGACATAGGCTACTTTTTATCCCGAGATTCCTTCGGGTCCGAAGCGTGGGCGGTTCAATAGTTATTTATATATCACACATAATATTATAATGTTTATATGTTATTGTCTAATTTTATATATAAACATATAATTATATTATCACCTCAATAAAGCACGATACAATAATACCACGACTGTTAAACATTACGTACAAAACTTAAAAGATTAGATGAAATACTCACTTTGTAATGATAACAGCGATGTAGTCAATAATTTAGACAGACGAGGGCAAAACGTACATTTATACATTCATATTATGACGTAGGTACATAGCAAATTAATAATAATAATAATTAATTAATATAATAATATCTATATTAATAAATAGATAATATAATATAATATTTAATTGTATAGATTTATTCACGAATTACAACTATCAGTGATTGACTTGTGGTGTTAAATGTTCGGAAAAAATTACCTGCATGAGGTATTCTAACAAGCCCATATAAAAGTATTAATATGCTTAAATAAATCATTAATTTGCCGATTCTAATTTTAACTGTTTTACAAAATGTATATAACAAATGTAACGAATGAAACTACGTTATTAATTTATACATATAAACATATTACATATACACTCGACACAAATAAAATAGTAAAATAAATAAAATCAATTGTGTACCTACTTTAAACAGTGAAATAAAACCACGTGAAAATCATAACTTATTAAAACGAATTATCGAGTCTACGATATACAACTACGATATATAAAATATAAAAACCATGCCGATTTGAATTTCACTAAAAAGAACAGAAAAAGTTTAAATCCACGCAAACAAAATAATCACTGCAGTAGAAAAACAGTAAAATAGTAAATTATAAACTCACTTTATTTTATTAAACACGTGCTTTCTTGACACGCGAACAACAATTTCGTAGAAGGTATAAAACGACCCACACCGCGCTCGTAGTACGAATCACTGAACGGAATATTTTGCCAAAACGCGTCTGAAGGGAAGCGAAGCACTGGGTGAACGACGAAAATAATAATACCCGCAATTTAAAGCGGACCCTAACCCAACGTAATAAAGCACAGAATAACGAATGATGATTATCAACTACACTAATCAAAGCGAAGCGTGCACACATATCGTCACTGCCTTCTTTTGTATGAATGAAGGGGTGAATAGAAAGAGATGGCATTGCTATGTCACTACGCTGCGCATGTGCTTCTTCCAGAGTTGTGAATAACATGTCAGACTAATAAAAAGTCCCTACCCAACTCAAAGTTTTATGAATATTCCTTTATTGTTCAAGTCATACTTAAAGAACATGCAGATTTCATAAAAGATTTTATGAGAATATTACTGTTCCGACGGTAGTAGCTTTCATATTAATACATTATTGTCATAATTGTAATTTCTAGTGATTCTAGAGGAAGAATATCCTTTTTGACTTTTTTATTTGCTTTAATATGTCAATGAAGACAGTAGCAGATTTATTAAACCAAGAGATCGCATGGTGGCCGAAATTCGACCATAACTCGTTAAAAAAAATGTAATCATGAGAACCTTCAAAAATATATTTATGGGTGATTTGATTATAATTGTATTTGGCTGAAATTACATTTTATTAAAAATGGAAAAAAGATGTAAGACGTCAAATAGGATTTGTTTACCTATCATTTGGTTTGCAAGGGCGAGTGATATAATTATGTGTATGAAATGAATAAAAACAATACAAAAATGCCAAAGCAATGCGTGGCTGGGTCTTCTAGTATTAAAATCAAATATATCTTTCAAATAATTGTGATTAGAAAATAGTATCTGAATATTACAATGTATGAATGCATAAATCGCTGCCGAAACTTTCTGATATCCGCTTTTTGCTAAACGTCAAAACAGTATACGTATATCGAGTATGCATGTGGGCGTGTCTTTATGCGTGTAATGTTTTATTTATTGAATTTATGTACTCTATAAGAATTATTATTGAAAAATATTAGCGTTCTCCACTTCTCCTTTACATAAACTATAAGTGTGCCAAATTTTATGCTCCTCCGTTCGCGCAATTTTTATAAAAAGAGATTGAAAGATTTCGCTTCACGTATTTATATTATAGATTAATATAACCGCTCTATAACACTTTAACGTAACTAATATTAGTTCGCATTGTGTTTTAGGTACAAAGTAACAGTATTATTTAAATAAATCATATAAAATCATATCATATCTAATCTTATTATCTTCATAAAACTGATTATAAAATTGTAATTTATATCAACTACCTATTTACCGCGCGACTGTTTAAATAAACGGTTTAAATTTCGCCATGCATAAATAAAACTTCAAAACTTGTTTATGATCTGAAATTAATTATAAATCTACTTAAATTTATAATTTATCTAAACTCCTGAAATGTGGAATTGTAAATTTAGTATGACATCTATACAACTAAATAAAATCGGAGTCTGTTTGTTGTATTGAAATAACCGCTTTTTGCTAAATACATAATGTATGTATACACGGTACATGGGTATACCAAAATGTATTTTTTTATAATTTTTGTCTGTCTGTCTCTGTGCGTTTCGGCTCACTAGAATATGTAGAAGGTTATAGAGCACTAAATAGGCTACATTTTATTTTCGAATTCCCGCGGGTTCGGGATTTACGGGGGAATAACTTTGTAACACTGATTTCCAGGCGACAAAGCCGCGAACACCGCTCTACATTCTAATATACCGTCATTTACGACTTTTGTAATCTAACCCTACATCATTATAGCTAAGAAGTTTAAATTTGCGGCTGACATCGGATGCTAAGTGGTGTTGCCAAAAAACAAGAAATACAAAGTTAGTTTCTATAAAACTGTTTCGAGAGCACTAAACGATAAAATTGGTGATAAAACGCATACACTTAGTGGTTCCATCTGGCACTGGCAGCGGTTAATCAAGGCTACGTACCCACGCCATAAATATAATACGGTTTTGTAGTAATTGTTCTTAGTAAGTGATTTAATTTTTCATATTGAAAATTATGGAATAGAATCTTTTATTTTTCTTTTTTGAAACTATTGTTTTATTTATTTATTTTAATGATTTTGTCACCTTAGAAACTAATTGACAAAGGGATAACCTAGCCTAATGGCATTCTCTGCAAAGGGATAACTTAATGCCTAATGGCGTTCTCTACCAGCAAACCCTGGTTGATGGTGAAAAATATGTGGCAGGTGGATGACCAAAAGAGAAGAAAAGAAAAATAATGAACTATGCAATAAATTCGACAAGTGTCGATTACATTAATCAATAAAATAATAATAATATTATCTGCTGGGCTTGGATTTCCTCTCACAATGAGTAATAATAATAGTACAATAACGATGATGAGTGTTTTATACACTACTACTACTACTACATACTATTCATACAAATTTATGTGCGCACATAGAAATGGTGTGCTATGCAGTGGGATGGCGGGATACCTTTGTCCACAATCACCCATCCAATCCTATCAATAGACCGACCGCAATTTTCATACTGATACCTAATAGCTCATCGAAACAGCTTGCATACGTCATTGAGTTGCGGTTTCGTGAATCAAACAAAGAATAAATATTCAAAAAACAAGAATTCTCTAGTATCCTTCGGAACCTGGCAGCAGAGCTTTCAAATTCCACAACTGATATGGTATCTCCGCATTAATCTTTCATCGAGACCCTAAAAGTTAAGGTCGTCTCAGCTATAAACAATACCCGATTGCTACATGACACGTAGATCAATTAATTATACTAAGTGTTACTAACTACCCATTGCTTTAAGGAACGGTCATAATTTAGGCTATAAAATTTGAAATTTCAAGGTTTATTCCATTTGTATCTTAATATTTCTATTGTTAATTGATCATTGTATGAAAGTGTTATATTATATTTTGTTTATATGGCTGCGTGGTTTCTTAAATTATCTTTTATTACATAAAAAAACAATAAAAATACGCATCAAAGTGTTTTTGGAGTGAACCTACACCTAATTGATTTGTTTTGCGTACGAACAAAAAAAACGTCACCATTATCGCTACTTTCTTTTATTATCGCATGACTACTATTGTTTTAAACACATATAATCAAATGTGTGTTTAGCTGTTCAATCACACACATAATTATATATGTGTATGTTCAACGTGCGATTAGTTTGTGTGCTGTGTATCTTTCGAGACAGATAGAGACGAATCTCTGAATGAGAAGAATCGCTGCTATAACGTCACGCAAGATAATACCAATCGACAACCCTTATTTACCGATTATCACGGAGAACTTCCATGTACCTATAGTGGTCTTCTAACAATATCTTTCTTCGTTTAAACAGTTGACGATTAGAACTGGAGCTTATCTTGTACAGAAGCGTAGGCTTCGAATGTAACAGCATTTATTAAGTAGCGTATTACTACGAAGTATGACAGTTGGTTTATACGATTTATTCAGGCGAATACATGTGGCTTGTAATCGTACGCAATACTCTTTGTGGTCATATGTGATCGATGAGCGAATGGTCAAAGTGTAAGGATACCGTCTGTATTTGTGTTACTTTTTACATTACGAGCAGATAGCATATCTTGTGCGACTTGGAAATAGGTTGAATGTACTCTTGCCCGTTCTAGAGTTCAAGCCGATCTTACCTCGTACACTATCAGTCGACGATCGAGATGTTTGATATTGATGATCATTAGAGATGTACCATCCTGTGTAATTCCGACTTTCCTCTTCCAATGTGGTTGTTCTATGTCTAAGTAGAGGCTCGAACTAAAATCAACCGCGAAATGTGTTAACTTGTAGATTTTAAACTAGGAGAGCAGTTCATTGTTTTACAAAATTACACATATTTATTTATTTAACTCTTCTCATCCATCCATCCATCGGCCTTTAGAAGTCCACTGTTGGATGTAGGCCTCCCCTAAATGATGCCACCCTGATTTAACTTTTTATTGTACACCACTAAAAGGGGCAATTATCAATACATAGGTAAGTAAGCAATATAAAAAGTAGTCTTATCGCTAACCAGCGATTTCTGCCAATCAACTTCAAGATACGGATTCAAAGAAGAGAGCAGATGAGTAGATTATTATATTGTGTTAACAATGTTAATTTCATTATATTATAGTTAGATTTATAATATCGTTTTCAATTAATCAAAGACACTCTTTATCAAAACCATTTACACAGATGTAAGTAAAAAAGGATGACTGATGAGTCATACATTCCATACACACCCATATTTAAATTTCAAATTCATTTACTTAATAATAACTTAGAATGTCACAATGTCAAAGAAGTTTTACTTAAACCGTGTAAAGGTCACTGGCTCTTTTTTATTTTATTTCCTGAACCAAGATTAGTAACTGTAATGGATAGAGCTATCTTTTTACTTCGCTATCAAGCTTACGTGTGCGGAAATTAGAATGAGAATTGAGAACGGCTGTTAACATGGCTAGCTAAAACAGAAATCGTGTCGTTGTCGTGTCGTTCTCTCATTATCGCGAATCAGAAACACTTTCCGTCATATTTGGTCTGGCCTTATTCAAAATGTGCGTAGTACGTTGCGGCGTTTCAAATTGTTACTTTAAAACGAAATATCTACCATATTTCTACTTCATATTAATGTAAGTGGTGGACATGGCGTGACAAAGGTTTCAGAAGGCACGTTAAGTAGTCACTTACCTGTAGATAGGAGTCGTTAAACCTTGCCTTCGAGTGTCCTGAGAACTTACGAACACTTGTTGACTTCTTCTTGCCTTAACTTTCCTCTTTTTCGATTAACACCTTTTTGCTTAAAGCAGCTATTTTCCTAGTAAGTTCCGCTTGTTAAACTCAGCTATGCTAACAACTTTATAAAATATTCCTAAAGCACCATCACCCCTTTATTAATTTTTGATGAAACAATAATAATAGTAATCTTCCGGTTCTTGGCGTCTGGTGATGCATTTGTTGTTTCGGACATCTAAGGACGGTAACCACTTACCAGGTAGTCTTGTCTGATCTGTTTTCGGATATTGACAATAAAAAAACTGGAGGATGCTCAGATACTCCTCGACTGGTAAAAAATGTATAGGTCTGCCATGACCTTTACCCACTAAGGCTATCAAAGATATCTGCTTTAGTGATAAGACCTCCTGTTGTGTATTATTTTGTTTGGTTTTAGGGTTTTACTTTGTAAATTGACTTTATTTTTAGTGTGCACAATAAAGTATATTGTATTGTATTGTTATTAGCAACAGTATCATTGAAATCAATTACCGCTAGTTAGTGTTAACTATCAAAACTAACGTTTGAAATAAACAAATGAACGAAACTAGATTTTGCGTATTGCGTATATAGCAAGTACAAGTAAGCGCATGCATAAATGAATTTAATCATGAGCCACTGAGTCAGTGCTGGCCTTTCTGTAGGCTGGCGACTGGCGGACAGGGCAGGTCAGGAAGGAGCCCGCAATGGGCCATTGTCGGCATTTCACAAATTCCTACCGATGAATGAGACCGCTCCAACTGATAGGAGGTAGCGGAGTGATACTGGTGAATCGTATCATTGTCAATGTTATTTAAAGTATACTGTACGGAGATACTTGAAGGTCTTGGGATGAAAATAGGCATTATTTGGAGGAAAATACTTTATTTGACATGTTTTTTCTTTCTTTATTTTCTCATTTTGCGCGGACAAGACAATGTCTGCCGGATCCACTAGTACTAAATAAATACCTGTTTGTGTATTTGTGACGATGAAATATCTAGGCTACCTGATAATAATTATTCATCAGTGCTCATTTCCGTGACCAAAGGCATCACGAAATGTTGACAGAACAAGAGGTAAGAAAAGTCTCGCAATCAGCTCGTTATTCGTTACTGCGATAATCTTTTACGATGGATTCTAGACGGTAACTAGACAGCTAAAGAACTCTCGGCTTGGATGGCCGCAATTCAGCTATCTTGCACAGAAGGAAGCTAGTGCCATAGCCTTAAATTGTAAAGTATGTTTTTAGTGTATGCACTACACACGTCCTATTGGTTTGGACATAACGAAGAACGGAGCCCCATACACTTGGGATAGCATAAAAAACTCAATATTCATCTATTTTACTCATATAATATCCGACTATACACTATGAATCCAAAAATAAACATTACTTTACTTTTAGCACGTAATTTATGATACGGGCGCACTAAACCTGAAAATATAACATGGGTAAGTTAGCAGCAGATTTATTTCCTTCTTAATCCATTCTTTCCGCTTCAGCCTGTGGACGATACTGCACCACACAGGCATATTTTTAAACGATCCATTGTTTTTCCATTTCGGCTGCACCGTGCATGCACCAGCCCACGTGTCAGCTATAAACACCAATAGAATTGCTAAACACTGCTTAACTATACTAGATACTACTTTTTCGCATTTCTCTCATACTCGTATTCGTTTCCAGTCCTTATTTTGTATTTAATCATTATGTATACTGTTCGCACGTATGTTTTGTTACATAAGCGCGTAACTACTTCTATGTACAAAAAAATACAATGGTTTTTTTTATTTTTGTAATTTAATTGATTTAATATGGATTATTATAATTTCTAAGGCTTTTTAGTGAAAAGACAAAGTTATTCATGACCGAAAGGATTCATTTTGTAAAACATGTACGTATGCGTATACCTTTAAATTACTTATTTATTATTGTGTAGTAGGATAACCTGTATTATTATTATTAAACTACGAAATTGTTTTATCTAAATTATTCAATGCAAACCTTAGTAAGTTATTAAGATCTTGCAGTTCTGAATCACCCGACTTGATCCAGTTTTCGAGGATGTTAGGATTCACCAGCCTAAATAATAATCGCTATCCTTCTAGAATCCAAGAAATTGAATACTAAATACCGATAACTCCACAAAATATTCACTTATTCGCCAACCCAAAGCAGTCAGTTCCGAGTTGCACTGCGCCAGGCATTTTGTAGCCCGTACCATTCAATTTGCATATTTACGAAGGCAACTTTATAACATACTTGAGCGAAGCCAAATCGGGCGAACATTTGAATACACTGAGGTAAGTCCTGAATGCGCTCGCCAAAATGATATTGAAATACCTTGAAGCAATTAATTCCGTATCGGTTTTGTGTCGATGGCATTGGACAGAAGAATTTGAGTGGTTTCAGACATTTTTGCTCGTACCGGTTTGACAGTTATGAATAAGTATCTTGTATGTTTGTAGTTTCGTTGTTTTTATTAACTTATCTGTATAGGACGAGGTTCTTTAAAATCAATTCCTGACATTTTAGATGTTCGTAGCATATTTAATAAGTATGTAATTCATATTCATGAAAGTTGATCCTTCTTTGTAATTCTTACATAATCTATACTCTATGCTAATATTATAAATGCGAAAGTCTGTCTGTCTGCCTGTGACGAGATCATGGCCAAACTGCTGAGTCGATTGTGATCGAATTTTATATGGAGATTCTTGAAGGTTTTGAGATGAAAATAGGCTACTTTTTGCCATTTTCTTTTAGTTTTCACATTACTATTATTATGGCAAGTGCCATCAGTTGGTTGGAAATTTAAAAAAATGTTCGGCGGTATCATAATAAATACCATAAAAAACACTCGTCAGTAATTTTGTGCCTTCTCGTAATTATTATAATGCTGTTAAAATTTATACTCAATAAACAGATTACTCACAGCTTATTACGTCATTTTCTTCAGATGTTTAACAAACACTTTTATACCGAAGTCATAATTACTCAATCAATTTTAATTACATGTAAAGTTTAACATGATCATACTAACAAAGATAATTACAATGTATAGTCAGTCACACAAGTGCCTGCAATCCAATTTCTCCCTACAACTTGATGTGAAATACAAACTACATATATCATCGTCCACATGACATGTCAATATTAATAAAAAAACCAACAGGAGTGCAGGAATAACTTACTGACACGATCGTAATTGAACCAGTTCTATTCAAATCAAATTATATCGAGACCGCGACCCTTCTCGGAGGAAACAGCTACAGTGTGCTCAGGGTAAACGGTCAGTAACAAATTATGTTTTTGACAACTTGTCAGGTGGCCCGTCTGCTCCTCAATTTGCATAGGAACGAAGCTATAAACAAATGACCATTCAACAACAATTAAGTATTTTTAACCATTATCTGGAGTAGGTAATCGTACGGGTACCTCCCTTAAACAACTACTAATGAATTCGTTCCGGGGAAAATTCACATTCAGATTCATAATAATATATTTCATATAAGTATATAAATATTTTTTTATCAACCTTATTCATTTCTGCTACTTATATACTAAAGTACCTAATATTGCAGAAGAAGAAACGGCATAAGAAAGGTCTCCCTATTTAAAACAATATCGACATTTATTTTGAAACCAATTTCATCAAGTTCCTGTTGATTTCCAAGAGTCCTTGTCATTTCTACTTATTCCACACTACAGCTTTTTCACAACCTTCCGACATTCCTAGATCAGCTTGGTGCTACAGTAATATCTTCAATGAGTTAAAAACATTGTCTACAAAAGCGTTACTCCCCCACCACAGTCCTTTTCGAATAACAACGCGGTAAACCTTGTTTCGTTTTATGACCCGTTCATTTTGAAACCCGAGCCCAGTAGCGGGACTAATCCGTTGAGATTAAAGACGTAATTTGAGTTCAGTGACGTCTTAACATGAAACGGCGTGCACACTTATACTATTCATTATACAATTATACTTTCATAACAAAAAAGGTAAACACGCATGTTGTTAACCTATAACTGAACCAATTAGTTCGGAGAGGGCGGAGATGGACTAATAACACCACTTACGTAACAATAGCGAGATCAAATCGTTAATTACATTATACAAATTGGTGTTATCTCAGTGGCTTCTACATAGGAAGGTCGAAGTTTATAGAAATGTTAATTCTAACTGGTTTGTTATCAGTTATCCTTTGAAACTAGTAGGTATTTTTATCTCAAAACACGTAAAGCATACATTTTAACTCACCAAGAAAGATTTGGAAGACCCGATAATTTAAAAGCACAAATTATATGGATACTGTTTACTAAACATCAGAGAAATAGTTTATTTAAATATTTAATTTATTTAGTTTATATATTCAACAATAGACTGTCTTACCGCTAAGCAATTAGGACAAGCCCCTAAAATAACTGAGACAAATATGTATTAATTTCGTAACTCTTTAAAATCCCAAACACAGAAGTAAAATAAAACTGAGGGTGAATTTACGAAGAAAAAAGGAAAGTATTCCTAATTACAAAAGATGAAAGAATGACGTGACGTGTGGCTGTCATGTGCGCGTTAACTGGAATGGTAGGCGTCAAACGTAATTGCCATCAGATGAGTCGGTGATGAGAGGTAGCCGCCGGCCTGTGACGTCATCTGCTGACGTTATAGTGTCGTAATGACGCCTTTATAAGCGGCTTATAGCACTGGCTAGCGCTATAAGCGCACCCCTTATAGCACCGGCTAGCGTTTCATCTGTTGACCAAGTTAAGCAATGTCGCAGTCGCGATTAAGATGGGTAAACGTTAATGGCAAAGTATCATGAGGGGCTCCCGTATTCCGGAGAGCACTTGAAACTCTGTTATCTGGGTGTTAGCGTTACATAGTAATATTTATCCTCCTACAAAGATGTAATAGACGTTTATAATTTTACATTTAAAAATGTAAAATCCCAAATGGTTCTTCTGATCAGGTCATAATTCAAAATCATTTATTCATGTATGTAACATTGATACACTTATACACATCATATTTTGCTTCTGCTACCGTTTCGAAAAGGTCCTTGTCATTGAGGAGAAGAAACGGCGAAAGATACCCCTCAGCATAACTTTTAAATTTAAGTAACGTCATACAAAACTGGGATTGGCCCTTTCGCGAACGGAACGGGTCGCAAAACTAAGTTTCCAGGCGTTTTCATCATTTATATATTCATCTATACTATAATATCCTGACAAACTGTGCTTTTACAATTCATTTTGATACTTTTAACAAATTGTCAGGCCTAGAAGAATCCCGTATTAATATATATCTACGAATATAAAGTTAAATATGGTATTACCTTTTTAAACAGTCAATTCAAAATCCATCGCGTGAGTGAATGATAATTCGGATGCGTGACTCCAAACTCGCGTGTTACAGGACTCGGTGTGAGACCCAAATGTGAGGAAAGTGTATGATTTAAAAGGAATCTCACTTACAAATTGGGTGAAATTACACCCAATTAGTAAAGGAACTGACTTCATGTACAGGACAACGTATAATTTGTAGGCAACAAAACGGTCGGACAATTTATAAATTCTGTTAATGAAATGTATAATTTTAATATTTTCTATTTCTCATGGTACCCTCACCCACAGTTGAACTAAAATTAGATTGAGAGCGTTTGAGCATGACTGATAGACCCCGACCGATTGACGAACCCGTAGCCTAGTTGGTAGTGACCATGCCTGCGTAGTGAGGGGTCCCGGGTTCGATTCCCGGCTGGGGCAGATATTTATGTGACAGATAAATCTTTGTTATCAGGTCATGGGTGTTAGTGATGTGTTATATGTGTTGTCAATGCCACCCGCAACAC
>DWPQ01001756.1:0-11655 GCA_018251795.1 Perichares adela | reverse complement strand
GACAGTGGGAATTGAGTAAATTTTTTAGTAAAATTCTCTTATAACTGAGGCTAATAAATTATGTGTTAAAAGACGAGATAATATATGTTTAAAGTATACATGACGAAGTTAAATCTTTATTTTAAAATAATATTGCCTATTCTAAAGTACTGTTTTAATTATAACTTATTCTGATACCAATCTCCGATACGTAAATGTATATCTAATTCCACACAGGTTAAGATATCTTACTGTATATAGATTAATATACATACCTCTATATTGATCAAAAACTGTTCTGATCAGTTTCTTTCGCCGTTTCTTCTCATCCATGGCAACCTTTCCGAAGCGGTAGTAGAAGCAAAACAAAAACGTGCATAAGTGATACTAAAATGAATAAATGATTTTGAATTGGATATACCATCTCACTACACTACGCAATACACTTACCTATTAGTAAACGAAGAACCCTAGCAAACGCTCAGTGAACTGACGCTTCTAACAAACAAACCCATTGTAATGCCCTTACTTCTAAAAACCTTCAATGCAAGATCTCCCGGCCGATTACGAACAAAAACCGTTTTGTGTAGATACAGGCATATTCTGGGACGGTATCGCGGCGTACCATCGCACTATCGCCCGTCGAATCGCGAGCTGCGATCGACCGTTTTCGGCGATAAAACACCCCCCACACGACTCCCTCGTCCTTTCGAACGGCGGTGGAAAATATGGTGAGTGTCACTCATTTTGACAGCTGAAGTGACATTTTAAATTGAATACAAGTGTTTGAGCATGTGCTTCAAATACATACACAGTAAAGAATATTTACTTCACATACTAACAACTTTCGTCAACTACATCTTTACAACTAAATAAAATTGGAGTGTGTGTTTGTGATATTAAAAAAAACGCTTTTTACTAAATGCATATGTATATATAGACGGTACATATAACAAAACAACGGTGTTTTTGGATTTTTTGTCTGTATATTTGTTCCGGGTTATCTCTGGAACGGCTGGACCGATTTTGACGGGACTGCCCGATTTTCACTAGAAGATAGCTGATGTAATAAGAAATAACTTAGGCTACTTTTTATCTTAGAAATCGGGTTTCGGATTGACGCGCGAACAACTTTGCAACGCATTGATTTCCTCTTGGGCAAGGCCGCGAACACAACTAGTCTTTACTAAAGATACTAACAATACGCAATGTGCAGAAATTGCTGAAACCTTACACATTATATTTTTTATTGTAAACTAGTTTCGTTACTAGAATGCGCAAAAATTATACTCAACCAACGATATGCGTTTTGTATTGCTTTTCAAATGATTCATTGATCATAAATGGAGTTGAATGGAACGGCATTTCAAGAGGTTAGCCTAGGGATTTGATAGTTGATCTCCTAAATACGAATTTCCGCGGAAGGAGACCATACTGGGGTCTCCTGCATAGGAATTTCCGCATGCACCACAAACTTTTCAAAATTACATGCGCATAAGAAATAATTATTACTTGCTTCGGCGGAAGAAAACATCGTGAGGAAACCTGCATACCTAAGAGTCGTTAATTATATATTAAAGTCCGTGTAGTCTGAAGATCCAATAGATACTATTATCTGCAGACTGCAGACAATTTGTTATTTCTGTGGACCTCATTTGAACGCGTCGCTCACAGGAAAACCAAAAATACTTAAGCAACTCTATGCATTTCTAAAACAATAATCGATGTCCATGCGAACCTTATAAAAGGTCGTAGGTACATAAATTAAATATTGAAATAAAATTTATTTATTCGAAGTATGATTTTAGAAACAATTTCAAAAGACAATTTGTGCCATCGCTTCAACAAATCTCCACGTTGGGTAGGCCCCTGAAGAAGAAGCGGCAAGAAACTGCCAGGAAGTATATTTTCCCGTTGGCAGATACAGAGAACACTTATGAGTATCTCTTATTCACACTATCATTTCCTTTTTATTTGTATAACCAGTTGACTCCCCTATAAGTATATCGACGATCGGTTATAACGCCTGTTGTTCCTCACGTAGCAAGTCACCTACCGTTGTATCTAATCGTTTTGCTATATAAATTATTTGTAACTATTTCCCGTTTTCACGTAGAAATGAAGCATTTATCCGTGGTAAAAAATAGCCCATGTTCATCCCAAATAATGTCGGTTTCTAATAGTAAAAGTTTTTTTCAAATCGGAGCAGTAGTTTCGGTGCCTATTCAATACAAATAAACAAAAAATCTGTCAAATCTTTCCTCTTTCTGATATTATGTGTATAGACAAACTCATTCCCAGGCAGTGTCTGCGTAGTGTCCAGGCGAACCTTATAAAAGGTCGTACATGAGATAAAATGAAGTGTATTCTTTGTAACATAGATTATAAACATTACAAAACACTATCCCCCAAACCGACCCGCACCCTCCACCCCTCGTTATCGGGATCGACTTATCGGTCCGCTGTAGATCTCAGATTACGATCCGGTGTTATAAATGGAGGGCTGTATAGAGGAACTTGGGGAAAAACGAGAAATGTGTTTTAAAGGAATTTAACACTATTTCATGCTGAAAAATGCGGCAAAATTATGTACCTAATCATTTTTAAGTACTTAGATCCATAATCGCCCTCATATTTTTTTGTATAATTTTAAATAATAATTTCAATTCTCATTCTTATTGGATTATGGTTCAACAGAAGAATATACAATAGTGTTAGAAAAACACTTGGAATATCAGACTTATAATCACATGAAATAAATCTTTAATATCTCATAATATAGGCATCTCATATTGTAGACAAAAACAATTGCAAAAAATTATGAGGTATTTTGTTAATGCCATTATGCATGTCATAATTGGCTGCTACTACCCTTTCGTTAGACATTGAGTCGTATTGACATCCAGAAGAAAACAACAGTCGTTGTTATCATGTTTATCACATATATAGAAAAGGTTGTCTCCATACGAGTTATCTAAACTAGGCTGTCTATCACACCGCCTTGAACACATAGGGGTAAAGACGAGCTATCGTTACATCGGCCGATACGACCCGTATGCGCGCGATAAAACGAACGATTTCATTCGCAATTATGTAGGTTAATTGGAACTTTACAGTCATTTTACGACATTGGTTAGACATGCGTGAAAATATGAGTGATCGTCACAAAAAGGTGTGATAACAATGATTTATATCTGTAGCCTGGTTCTAGAATGATCTGTGTTCGAATTGTACTCACACACAGTATGCATAAAAATAAATAACTAGTATGATGTGTTCTATACGGCCGCCACAATGTATTCCCGCGTGAGCGGCCATCTCACCACGACATCCTCCATAGAGAGACGTCCTAATCCGAGGTTCGAACCAAGAGGAGGTGTCCTTAAGACACTCGCAACCCCCATTTTTCAAAGATTATTTTTTTTGTTTTATGGACAATTTTTTTTTTTGTTTTATGGACAATTTTTTTTTTATGATGTGACACCAAAAAATACTTACGACCCCCAATTTTCACCTTTCTACCACCAACCCCTATTATTTTACGCCAACTTTTATATGGCAGAACGTTTGCGGGGTCATCTAGTCCATCTATATTAATCGTTAGTGGTGTAAATGTATTTTACCTAATATTTTCAGTAAGGTACAAAACATTCACGCTCCACTCCAAGTAATGCCACTAACAGACACCGGCATGCTCTTATCGCGCCATTTGCATATCTGCAACAACAAATTAAGTTCAAGAACTTGATATTTAACTTATCGGTTAAATTCACCGGTTATCTCTGACTTAACTAATGAGGAGAACTCCAATGCCATAATTCTACATTTAGCCGCTTGGGGGACGACAAAAACAATACACGAACGGATGGCAAAAAGTTATTCACAGCTGATGTTATGATATTCATGTAGCTGATAATAAAACAGGAGCATTTAAAGTATTGATAAATCCCAAGTGAATCATCCATAAACGAGAATGACTGATTTAATTTAATTTTAACTATCATCATTTATTTTATAGTAAGTCAAATTAATATCAGATATAAAGTTTAAGGTCAAAAGCAAAAACAAAGTATTAAAACCTGAATTCTATTGTTATTACACTAATTAATGTTTTTAAGCAATTCCTAACAACTAAACTCCGAAGAAAAATAATACATCAAAAAATTCTAGCGCAAAAAATAGTTATTACACCTACTTATTATTTAACGAGGTATTAATAATGTTTATAATACAATGAACAAGTTTTTGCACCACATACGATTGAGATTTATAAAAAGTATAAAAACAAAAAAATTTGCAAAAATACACATAGGTGTCACGGTTAGGTACACACTTCAAACAAACACATATAAACAAAATAGCAATGGATATCGAATGATGAATAATATAAAGTCGTAATCACGACCACTTATATTTCACACTGGTATGATTTTGGTATGATATGGCAAAACAACATTGAAGGGGTCAGCTAGTATCTAGAATAAAATTTTCATTTTGGGTTGGTCTGAAAATAGGTTTTAATCTACTTTTTCAAAAGGGGGGCAAGGGTGGCCCGCCCAAAAAAAATCTTGGACAATTTTTTTAATGATTTGGTAATGAAAATATACATAACTCTTAATGTTCACCTTTGAACCAACCTCCAATTTTTATAACCAAAATATTTTAAGGAAAAACGACGTCGAATAAGATGAATATATTAATGATATATATTGTGAAGTGAATTGTAAGTGAAATAACTGTATGGTAACGAGTGACCATGAGGTACAGCAGAGGTACATACATACAACTCATACAAACAAAAGCACAAAAACAGACACATAATAAAACACGGGCGGTATCGCGGCGATATCACATCGCTCGCGGAAGCCGCCATCGCTCGCCGCTTATCGCCACTTCCTAACTGAATATATTACGCGAATCTTTTAAAATATGTCCGCTCCTGACACAATGTTGCTATAAATTGTTTTAAATATAAATTATTTGCTTCCGCGATTAAATCTTCGCGATGTTAGTTGCCCTGTTGTTATTGAATTATATTGTTGTGTGCAATAGTTCCGCTGTTGTGTTTACTCCAGTTTAATGTTTTTGTTATTAACATTTTTGCTTCTGTTTACATTTTAACTGTGACTTATAATAGGTACTAACTGGTGCAAAGTCTCAGTTTCGCCGTGACCACGACCCATGCAGTATAAAAAATACAATTCAAAAATCGTGACTACTTGGTACCGTGTAAATGTATCGGGTACTCACGATTTTGACATGTACTTGCATAGCAGACTAAAGAGGCGCAGATGGCTGCGGTGACAATGACACTTTTATTAGACGTTCTATCTCCTCACAACAAAATACGTATTAATTTCTCAATGACGCATCTACTTGAACACCCTTTGAAGTAGATATTTTAGTAACAAGACCGTTCACACAATGATTTAGTCACAGCGAGAATCGTCACGATACAACGACCGGTCGGCGAACACTCGACACTCGACACTAGACACTAGTCGACACGTCGCGGCTCGCAACGCGACACAATCGCGCCAATTTGTACAAGTGTCCTCACTCGATTTATTGCGCAAGTCACTGACTATTGCTTAGCTACAATATCAAAACTATACTTGAAACGTAAAATACATTTAGCTTCAGACGTTTTGATCGCCTTAATGTGTTTAGGGGCCGATTTATCAGACAAGTTTTGTTCGTCAAGTTAAATAGAATACGAATAAACACGAAATATGATAGTGTATATTGTAAAGGGTTCTGATCAAATATATTTTATATGTCGTAGAATTTATTGGATTATAATTGTTATTTGATGATTGGAAAACTGTTCCTTAATCAATAAATATTTTCCCAAATTGTTTTATGTTTACAGAAGAAACTAATATTGACGAGATTAAATATGTAATATTTTGCAAATAATTAAGAATATCGGACGTAATGCGTTATAGTTTTATAACTAAATATTAAACGATACAATTATTTTTAAATATTAATTCACGTAAAAGTCAAGACCAAATTTAAAAAATATACAAATAATTCAGTAATTTAATTAGATCCTTCTATAATTTGAAAGCTGTCAAATTATCTACTATAAGTAAAATAAGTACAAAGCTCAGAACTTAACAAAATAAAAATATCTGCAAGATAAAATTATGCAATCTATCTAAAAATAAAATAAAATTATAAAATCTGCGAGCAAATTATGCTCGGTACAAATAATATCAGAAACCTTTATAAAGTGTTGTCCGTATCAGAAACTCAACAAATATTCCTCACACTCAGTTATGCAGTCTACTTTAATTAACAATGCCCTTAACTTTCCCTACATTCAATTCTCAACAGTATAGTGGGGCAGTAATAAAACTTAGGCGCTGCGGAGATGAGATGATAGAAACAGAATTTATGCGTAACAAAGACACAGAATAGGCTTGAATAGTTAACTTGTCTTTGCATACTTTAATTACGTTTCAAACCTATATATGTTTCATATTTTTAACCAGACGGTCTGTAGTTTTTTATTTATACCTGGTAAACAAACAGATGAAGTCATCGCGATGGACATATTAAGCACCATCATGTTGTAAAAGATCTGTTTTATTTTAAATTAAATATATTTGTGTTTGATTTGTATCTGAGACGCCCATGGACTTCCGTTACATCGAAGGTACAACGACGTTGCCGGTCAAGAAGCGAGCAGAAAATCCGCTTTAAGTGGTAATTTTATTTTATAATTATGTACTAGCTGACCCCGCAAACGTTGATGCCTTATAAATTATTTGAAACATTTTTCATTGCTCCTCCTCTCCTATTGGTCAACGCGTGATTTTATATAGCCTTCCTCGATAAATTGACTATTTATTCAATACAACCATATTTTCCCAATTCGAACCAGTTCCTAAGATAAGCGGGCTCAACTAACCGAACAAACTTTATAAGATTAGTATAGATCAGTGTTACAAAGTTCTTCCCGCTTAAATCTGAATCCCGCGGGATTTCTATCATAAAAAGTAGCCTAAGTTATTCCTTATTACATCAGCCATCTTTCAGCGAAAGTCCTGTCAACACCGGTCCAACGTTCCAAAGATTACAGACACACAGACAACATTTTTAAAAAGTGTTGTTTTGTTATATGTACCGTGTATGTATTTAGTAAAAAGTGATTATTTTAATATTACAAACAGACGTTCCAATTTTGTTTAGTTGTGTAGGTATTATATTATGTTTTATAATAAAGTAAAACATAGTTATTAATAAAGTTGATAATAAAATAAAGCTCATTGGTCCTGGCGACATTGTCAAGTACACATGCGCTGGTGTAAGGCCGTGGGTGCAGTCACGAGCGAGGCGAGCCGACAAGCGCGATCGCGCGTTAACAACCCGATGCCATCACGCCAATTTGTTCGCGCGTCTTCGCTCGATTTATTGGACACGCGAACGGTGACTATTCTCCTAGCAACGCATAGGTGGGCCCTTGCGACTATCGAGATATCGATACTCGACGACTACTATCAATTCGCGAGTGAGACATAAATCGATTATCCATACAAGGATTAGTAATTTTTTTTTAATAAGTAAATCAGTAATAGTCATATAAATCGTGATTTGTAAATCCTGTTTATATTGTACTATTTATATCCTCAAAAGCATTTATGAGTAGTACTTTGAATTCGCGTATTCCACGAGGGGCTCGAGTTTAACTCCAATTTATACAGATTCTCCAAACTACTTCGCTTCTTGATTGAAACAAAACGGGGTTTTTTCATGTTCTCAAATAAATTTTCATTAAATTAACTTTCTGTGCCATTTGTTTACTACAGATAACTAAGTGATTACAAATGTTCCAAATTTAACTACATTATATAAAAAAATAAAACATACAAACAATCGAACATAGAACCTTCTACTTTTTCGAAGTCAGTTAAAATGAGAACCTCAATAATGTTTCAATTTAAAAAGACAACGAGTTACCGTTGATTTTCATCCACTGGACGAGAAATGTGTAGAGTTATATAAACGCTAACACACACATACCCCCGCACTAGGATTCTGCTCTGGCCCGGAATCGAACCCGGGACCCCTTGCTTCGCAGGCAGGGTCACTACCAACTAAGTTACGGGGTCGTCAAGAGTTATTTGCCCCGGTCTATCCTCTCCAGATGACTCGTCAATGGGGAAGATGTATAATGTTGTCTATCAGCTCCATTAGCCTAGGCGTCGGCGCTTTTAGGGGAGGATTGTACAGATTAAGTTTCACCTATCGATGTAAACTCTTAGAAGTTTTATCTACTCACCAAAACCCAATTTTAGTGGAATATCGGTTTAGAAAAGACCTATCAAGCTTTAGCGGTTAAATGAAATTTATTAATTCGAAGTAGGTTTTTGAAAAACACGAAAGTCAATTCACGCCATCCCTTCAGCAAATGAGTAAGCTCTAGAAGAAGAAGCCGTAAGTAACTTCCAGGGACTACATTTTACTACTCACGGATACCGTTATTTAACTGCGTATTTACGCAAGTTAATGAGTTGACCACCAAAGCAAGGCTTTAGAGTACTTCCATGCTCCGAGACCACGTAACATATTTGGTTCCAAGTTATGTCGTTCTGATTTGAGTTTTTTTTGTCAATATACTATTTGACCCCGCCAACGTTGTTCCGCCATATAAAAGTTGGTGTAAAAAATTGGGGTTGGTGATAGAAAGGTGAAAATTGGGAGTTGTGTGTATTTTTGGTGCCATATTACAAAAAAAAAAAAAAGTACATAAAATAATAAATAATAAAGTCTAGCGTGGGCCCCCCTTATAAAATCGATCAAGCCGTTTCGGAAGAGTTTGAAAACTAACACTGTGACACGAGAATTTTATATATATAGAAGATTATGGACGTCCTATTTTGATAATATAGTCAGTTAATCTGGCGCCATCGTATGTCGAGATTCGATCAGTAAATGCATTGAAATTACTGTGTAATCAACGATAACCGATGCTCATTGAAATATCTTTAATCAAATCAATTAAATAATTTATCTTATCCTTACCACTGGGTGGTGTACTGGGAATACAGAAGCTCTAACCTTAATCGCTGACGCTTGTAAAATCATTATCGCAACACATCATTATCCTGCTTACGGAATCAAATCTTTTGAAATGACTACTTACCGAGGTTTCATACTCCTTACATTATTTAATTTTCTAGGGAACAATCAGATATTTAGATCTCCTCGCGATGTTTTCATTTCCCTATACATTTATTTTAGTTGTTAGACACATTTCGATAAATACAAATAAAAATGTGTGATATCCTTCGTTTATACATCTATACTATTAAATAAAATTGGAATGTCCGCTTGTAATATTAAAATGACCGCTTTTTACTAAATGCATATATATATGTATTTCGGCTAATCCATGAAACGGCTGGACCTATTTTGACGGGATTTTCATTGGAAGATTGCTGATGTAATAATTATAAGATTCGGATTTACGCGGGAAAAACTTTGCGACATACTGATTTCCACACGGTCCGAGCCGCGGTCGCAGCTGGTTGGCAAATAAAACTGTACGAATGTTTCAAAATACTCAAGATCATCTTAGTTCGATTTATTAATGCGAGCTCAGTTATCCAGCTTGCCATTTTATTGAATGCTGACAGCATCACAGGCTCACAGCACGTATTTCGAGTGTATTCTCGTAACTCACCTCACTGAGCGCTGAACGCCCCGGTCCCGGTCCCGGCGCGCTTCACTGTAAACGGCAATTGTGTATAAATCATCCTTACACCTAGCACTATCGCGGACACGCAGCTCGAACCATCTGACTTATTATTATTCCCTGAACCATAACTTTAACAGAAAATCTCTATTGCTCAGCCATTTCTCTTGTACAGTCGGCCTCCAATTAAGCGGCGAACAAGCGCAAACCTCACGCCTTCGAAATATAAATGTTAGTGGATCTATCGCGTAGGGCCGATACCGCACGCCCGGCCAGTGCGGCATGCCGATGTTATCGATAGACGCTAAGTAATTATGCTCAGCTCGGACTTGTTCCAACTAGAAACGCAACATTTAATTAATTGTCACGACATTGTCACGCTTGCGAATTAAAGTTTTCGTACTTCATCGGTATGTCAAATATAACATAATAATATCTAAGATATTATACGTGTTTATAATAATTTACAATAAACATAATTTAACCACTATAATAGTAGGTAATATATAATGTAATATATAATGGCATGTAAGTAAATTAAGACATGTACAACTGGTAACTCTAAAAAGTTGGAAGTCATTGAATACACATATGGATTACGAAACATAACATATTATTTTACACTTTAATAACTTTCATAATAAGCGTCATCGTGTTATAAATAATTGGTTCTATTATAATTTTATTTAAGTTACAATAAAACTGAAACGTCGATAAATGCTCTAATCAATCGAGAGTCAGCCCTAAAGGACGAAATATCGTGAGGTACGATCGCGCGAATATCATTATTGTATCCCTTCGCCCTTGGAGCCCGATAAGCGCCTAAATGTAAATGAGACGTGCGAAAAAGTATGCGATTATCTCACTATTAGGTATAAATTAAGGGAATGGGAATGAGGCATGCGGCACAATTATATTGTCACGAAGGTGGGTACGTCGCACCTGCGCGGCCAATCGGCGAACCGATCTGCGCGCGCGCACGCTAACTCCAGGGATGGCTTTTTGCGCGTCAATGTATTGGCATGGAGCTAATTATATTGTATTTTTGGCACGATTCATTTGATTTGATGGAATTCGGTGATTTATTACCAATGAAAATTTATTTAATTCACAAGTAAAGCAAATAAATGAAAGTAATTATGTACGTAACTATACGACAACACAATTAAATTATTGTTTGTTGATATTAATAATTTTTTTTTTACTATTTACGTTTCCGAAAAGTTATTATTTTATGATGTTTCTTAATGTAAAAATTATCTATAAGTTTAATGTCATATACAAAAACCTAGAATAAAGATCGTAAACATCGACAACAGTAGAATTGAAAACATCGACATCGGCGCATCCCTAGCGGGTGTAAGCGATACGGCCCGGCTACGGACGGACAAACTCACATATTTTATTGTGTGCCAATTAAAATTATTCTCTTCCTTATTGATTGTGGGAAGAACGTAGGTGCTAACTACAAGTTTGTTCGATTTGACTTATGTTACCGGATCACACTCCCATTGTGTGTTGCGAAATACATCCAACGTTACATTTGAAATGTATTACTGGGAGAGTCGTGGTGACTGAACGAGTCGTCCCACCATTATTTACTAGTGTTAGTGTAATAAAATTAATTAATTAATTAAATATTATTATTCCATTAGTATTTTAGTTATTTAAAGTTACAATTGCTAATCTGGATATTAAATGTTAAAAAGTAAAACAGATGTGCTAGGACTGGCAGTCATAATTGTGGAATGACATATATGATACTATTATTGTAAAAGCAACATAGAGAGGGAATAAATGGTAGATAACCAATAATTGTATATTTAACTAGCTGACCCCGCCAACGTTGTTTCGCAATATAAAAGTTGGTGTAAAATTTGGGGTTGGTTGTATTTTTGGTGCCACATCATAAAAAAATTGTCCATAAAATAAGAAAAATAATGTTGTTGGGCATGGGCCCTTCTTATCAC
>DWPQ01001755.1:0-11655 GCA_018251795.1 Perichares adela | reverse complement strand
GTTTGTTTCTGTTGTAACTCAGTAATTCTGCCTGAAGGGCAATACGTGACGTTTGGGTGAGATAAAGAGAAAAGGAATTGATGGACATAAACCCTGTTACTTTAAATTGAACTCTCGTGGTTTGGGTTTATTTATTTACTAGCTGAACGCGCAAACGTTGTTTTGCCATATGACGATATTGTTGAAGTGACAATACCTCACTAATCTTTTTTAAGAAATCAACTTTTTTAATGCAATAGACTTAAAATTCAATTTTGCATTTTCTAGTT
Organism: Perichares adela; assembly: GCA_018251795.1. Taxonomy (NCBI): domain Eukaryota; kingdom Metazoa; phylum Arthropoda; class Insecta; order Lepidoptera; family Hesperiidae; genus Perichares; species Perichares adela. Next base: position 11,386 of record DWPQ01001755.1, on the reverse strand, counting down.
CTTTTTATTCGTATTTAAGTATATTATTCATTTTATTTTAAATTAAATCATAACTTGTTATTCCATAATTATAACCTATTCCATAATTCAATACCTCCTAGCTGACGGTTTTACAGGAATACATAATTTTATTTAAATTGCTGGTTATCAAATAATAAGTAATCCTGTAAACATTACATTAAAAGTTATATGTAAATCCTGTAATCAAAATTTAAATAGTAAATAGTTTTTTCCTTCTCCTGTAAAGTAAACATACTTACAGTAAGGAGGTAATTGTCACTTCAACGTCGATATATATATTGCCGTTTTTAAATATTTAAGACCAATTGTGTTACAATTACACACATCGAATTGCCTCTCAATTATAACTACTTATACATTTTTTACATATTTTCTATGTTATCGTTAATGAATCGTTATTTGATATATGATTTAGGATTTAGTTTTATGCGAATACCAAAATTATAATTAAATTGAAATAGACATAAACTTGAATTCTAGTTTTGTAAAACTTTATTTACAGATGCAGGGACCTCTATTACATACGTCATAAGAACCATTTCAAACAATGAAATCTACTAAACAGAATGCATGTAGTGTCAACATTATCCGTGTAAATGGAACGGCGGCGTAAATTCATTAAACGTGGGCATGATAACTCGTAGAAGATTATCTCATCTGCGGCGTATTAACAACAGTTGTGTCATAGTACTATAACAATAGTAGGTCAGCTAAGGCCATTCGTTAATTGCCTACTCTTACGGTGATAAGGTTGTCACTTTTAGTAAAATATTATTTGCGTATTAAGACCGCACTAGGTTGTTAGCGTGTATCAGATCCCGGAGTCTCGCCATGTGCGTTGGAAGGACGCCGAGTTGGTTTTAGTGACACATAACCCTAAACCTCTTCCTGTGGAGAGGTTGGGTATCTTTTGAAAATTTCCCCCCGTAAAGAAAAAGAAGATTTTTAACGTGACACCCGTGAGCCGTGGCTCAGCCTATATTGAGACACCGCCGACACCGTTCGTCTATGTGTTAGTGTGCGTGAAAAGTGCGTGCGTACACGGTGCCTGCTACTCACGCACACATACAAACCGGCGGTCGATTACTACTATGTTATACTATGGTTGTGTTTTCTAATGAATTATTCATTGTCTATTGTGTCTATTTTGTATCGTGTTTATCCATATTGGGAGTATCCATACGTCCATGAGTGCAAGACTCTACTAGATATTTACCTTACAACCGACCCCGCAGCCTAGTTGGTAGTGACCCTGCCTGCGAAGCGATAGTCCCGGGTTCGATTCCCGGCCGGGCAGATATTTATGTGACAGATAAATATTAGTGCTCGGATTATGAGTGTTAGTGATGTGTTATTTGTGTTGTCCATGCTACCCGCGACACAGGGAATCCTAGTGCCGGAGTATGAGTGTGTTGGCGTTTATTATTATAAAAAAAATACAGGGCTATACGTTTTGAATTATATAAATGTATTCGCGTGCTTATATTTTGTTTTAAAGCGTAACGTAATCGTTTAATTTTGGGATAATTTTAATAGTCTTAAGAACTGATTAAAATCGTGTTAAATCTTTACAAAGTATAAAATGAAGTCGTTTCCATCATCTATCACTGAAATCTTTTAAACAATCCAAAGGATTTTAATACTGTTTTCAGCAATGGATAGTGATTTATGAGAAAGGTTTATTTGTATTTTTCAACCCCTCAAGAGATAAGGGTGGTCCCAAATATTTAAATTTTAGGACAAAACTTTTTATTTCTTATGATGTGACATTTAAAACACGTACAACTCCAAATTTTCAACCTTTTAAACCCCTACTTTTGATATTTTTTTTATTACAAATCTTTTTAAGGTAAAATGTTTGCGGGGTCAGCTATATAAATACAATACAAATAAATATTATTACTATATATATAAAAAATATGTTTTTTTTAATTGTCACTTTCCCGGTACGATATTTTCACAGCGTGGACAAAATTAAAGGTCTGTGGCATGTCCCGCGGTCCATGTCGTTAACTCGAATAATAAAACATAATACATATTCTTCACACGAGATATTGCATGGTGGTCCCCAATGAGTGCTGTAATATGTTCCCTGACCAAATTTTACGAGCAAAATGGTTGTAACTCTTAATTGGTAGCGTAAGGTTTAAAAATAGAACAGTATTTTATATTACTAGCTGACCCCGCAAACGTTGTTTTATGATATAAAAGATTGGTAGTAAATTTTTTGGTATAAAAAAATAGGGATTTGTAATAGAATGGTGAGAATTAAAGATTGTGTGTATTTTTAATGCCACATGATTTAAAAACAAATTGTACTAAAAAAAAAAATGTTTGGGGTGGACCACGGTTATCACTTGGGGTTATGAAAAAAATATTACGACTGATTGTCAAGCCTACCGAATTTACATATTTTCAAAAAATCGGTCTAGCCGTTTCAAAGGAGTATGGCAACTACCGCTGTGACACAAGAATTTATATATATAGAAAAAAAAATGTATAAATACACAGGTATGTTTTACTCGATCCTTAGAAAGCACTATGTAAGTGCTAAGCTATATATATATATATATATTTGTATTTATATATATATATATATATATTTGTATTTATATGTCTGGTATTATGAGATTGTACGTGAAGTACAAATAATTATAGTTAGATACACATTATATATATTAAACAGCCTTAGGTTTAGTTTAAAATCTGGCATCCTTTTTTTTAAATATAAAGTTATTCTGCGTCTGCTAAAAAAATTGACTACAAGATAATCTATATATTGTTGTGGACCTAAAACGTTTCTAGGGCTAACCATGTATGGGCGGAGAGCAATGTTCTTTATCAATGGATTGTTATAAACTTTAGTTATATCCATATGAGTGTATATAGATAAAAATCTCTTTCATGATCTTATTAATACCACGAGACTTCACTGATAACAAAAGCACATAGTTATAAGATTGCTTATGAAATTATTGAGCAACTATTTTCTAATTATTTTATTTACACTACTCTGCACACATATACATTATTAACTTCAATCACAATATATACAATTATACGTATACACGGTTACCTGAAATTAGCGCGTCACGTTTTGCAGGCAGCCTCTCTTATCCCAAGAACATTTGTACTACGACTTTTTTAAATTTAAGTTTTCCCATACAAAATTATTTGTTTGCCTCTGAGCGGGCATTTACTCTGCGCGCATGCACCTTGCGTAGGCAAAATAATGCTAATTCTTATCTATGATTACTAACTGCAGCGGGGCGCGGGGTCGCGGGGGGATACAGAGAGGCGATGCGCTTTTGAATTTGACCTTTTGTTTTATTTATCAAGATTAGTAAAAAGCTATAGATCAAATGTTGTTGGGATTGATGTAGAAAGGCTGCCTGCAAAAGGTAATGCGCTAATTTTAGGTAACCCTGTTTATATGATATATGAAACGTATAATAACATTAAAACTTGTTTAGTGATAAGCGGCTGAACATTGGACTTCAGCACAGGAAATTTAAAAAAGGTGAACTTAGCAGCTTTTTTTAAGGATGGCCTACAAACATGGGTATGAGCCACTGCAAACTTTATTTATCTATTTATTTGACTTACACCATAGATATTTTATAGGAAAGACCCATACACCATAGATATTTTATAGGAAAAAAGGTAAACCAAAAAGGAAAACATGAAAAAGTTTTATTAAAAATGTTTTGCACGCAAATAGCAGCTCACTCTTCGACCTAACCATTTTACTGTACATAATTAGAATCAAATATTTCTATCCATATGTTTGCGATTGTAAGGTTATTACTAACTTGATGATTACTATGCAACCAAGGTCTGGGCATGTGTTTATTATACAAACAAAAGTAAAAGATAAAGTAAATAATAATAAGATAGTCTTAAGTGTTCTCTGTATGTGTGAGTAGGAAAATACACTTCCTGGTAAATTCTTGCCGCTTCTTCTTCTAGGGTCTACTCATCGTAGGAATTGCTGAAGCGATGTAGTAAATTTACTTTCGAAAAGTGTTTGTAAAAACCTACTTCCAATAAAACAGTTTGAATTTGAAAGTCTGGGCATGAGCTTGGCATACAAAGGATAGTGGTAATAATAAAATTAGATAGAAAGTATTATATATACCTACATATTATGAATGTGTTTGTTGGTTCTGGAACCAATTTGCTTGTTACTATGTATTTTTGAATAACTATCTACACAGACTATAGAACACTGAGCGTTACTTCCATCAGAAAAAATATCTGGAGTAACTCTTTAGTCGCGCCTAAAGAAGTTTGTAAGTAGGATAATATACCTTCCGGCAGTATCTTGCCGCTTCTTCCATGGCCTATTCATGTTGGAGTAAATTGAGTTTTGTTAAGTATTTGTTAAAACCAGCTACGAATAAAATTTTATTTTAATTCTGAGCAACATCTCTATTGTTTATCTCTAAATCCCTATTTTCATATATAATTTTTATGTTAAGAATATTTAACTGTTAATATTATTAGTTTTCCGTTTTAACACCTGCTACATATTATAAACATCACGGTTGGCTGGTGGAGTATGTCATTATGCATTAAGCTCACCTTTTGTTACAACTTGTATTTTGAGGTGTTAAGAAAGTTTTTTAAATAAAATAAATGTATTTATATGCCACTACAATATGTATATGTGTTAACTGTCTGATATTTTTTGTGTAACTATTTATTTTCCAACGAATTAATCTATGTAATTACGCGTTCCTGAGTCTGCTAGTGAGTATGCTGTCTCGGGGTAGCCTCACTCCCTAGAGACCGCGTCCCCAGGTGGCGGATAGGGGCGTGCCCTCCCGGGTTTGTAATAAACCCGAAGGGTAGGAGGGAAATAAAATACCTCCCGCGGACCACAAGGCCGGAGATGGTAGCTCCGTTATCAAACCTCACTCACGAGCTTCTCTGACATATTTAGAGGCGAGGTCGTGTGTGTACTGAGGGCCCAGGTTGGGGCAAGCAGTAGAGATGGCGGCGGATGAACTGAAAAGTGAACGGCGGCTCTCGAGCCCTCCAAGAGGGTTACAACCTTGGCGTCAGGTGGCAACCGGCCGTAAAACCCCACAGCCAAAACACCTTCTCCTAATTATGAAGTACAGAGCAAAAATGAATAAGGGTAAAAGTATTAGGGCGTTCCCCGTAAGCAACGCGAACATTGTAAATGCGAAGAATGATAGGGCGTACCCCGGAAGCGACGGGATAAAGGACAAGAATCAATGTTCGCAGTCTATACGTAAGATTAGAATAGCAACGTGGAATCTGGGTACCCTTACAGGGCGAAGTCTAGAGCTTGCAGAGACCCTGAAAAGGAGAAACATAAATATATGCTGTATACAAGAAACGCACTGGAAAGGAGCTAAATCCAGAGACCTAGGACTAGGATACCAACTGGTTTATTATGGAACAGATAACAAACAAAACGGGGTAGGTATTATTCTGGATAGTCATCTAAAGAATCGGATAGTAAATGTCGAAAGAAAAACAGACCGTCTAATAGCCGTTAAGCTTGCGCTGGACGACCAACCTATTATAAATATTATCTGCGCCTATGCACCCCAAACTGGATGCAAAGAAAACGAGAAAGAAGAATTCTGGGATGATATTGACGACCTCATGATGAATATCCCATCAGCAGAAACTAGATTAATATTGGGAGACCTCAACGGGCATGTTGGCAAATGTAACAGCATTTATAAGAATGTTCATGGAGGCTTTGGATATGGTAATGAAAATAAAGAAGGAGGGCATATTTTAGAATTTTGTTCACGACACAACTTGATAATAGTTAATACAGTTTTTCAAAAGAAGGAGGAGCATCTCATTACGTATAAAAGTGGAGGTAAATCATCGCAAATAGACTACATTTTGGCTGATAATAAAACAAAAAATGGATTTAAAGATTGTAAGGTAATTCCCGGAGAGTCATTAACTTCACAGCATAGACCCGTAGTAGGTATATATGAACTGCCTAGACCTATTAAGATAAACAAAGATCGTACAGAAAGAATTAAATGGAAAGAACTTGATGGATCTAAGGGCCGAGTTCTCCTGGAAATGTTGCGTTGTTATCTTGAAAAAGATAGCAGGGTTACATATAAAAGTGCCGAACAGATGTGGTCTAACTTTGAGCATGAATGCAAAAGTAAAGCCAGAAACATTTTAGGAACTTCGAAAGGAGGTATCAGCACTGGCAAAGATCCGACCTGGTGGAATGAAGGGGTAAAGGAGATCGTTAAAATCAAAAAAGAGAAATTTAAAACATGGCAAGCATCTAAATCGGAAGAAGACCACATCCAATATAAAGAAGCTAAGTCCATAGCAAAAAGAGCTGTTGCACAAGCTAGAGCCAAGTCGAGAGAGGAGTACTATGCTCAAATCGAAAAAGCAGAATCAGATAGTGAAATTTTTAAACTAGCTAAAAATAGAAATCGATCAACACAGGACATTAAAGTTAATAAATTCATTAAAAGTAGAGATCAAATATTGCTGACTCAAAATGCTGACATAAATAACAGATGGGGTGAATACTACAAAGAGCTTATGAACGAAGAATTTCCAAGCAAATATAATAATGAACTGAAATCAGTAGAAGGGCCAATAAAAGTGATTGAAATAGAGGAAGTACGAACTGCAGTAATGAGGATGAAAAAACGTAAAGCTGTAGGTCCTGATGAGATTCCAGCGGACATATGGAAATTACTAGGCCCCATCGCGATAAAATGGCTTACAACATTATTCAACATCATACTTACTACAAAATTAATGCCGGAGTCCTGGCGCCTCAGCTTTTTAATTCCATTTTATAAAAATAAGGGAGATGTAACACAATGTAGCAACTACAGGGGGATTAAATTAACATCTCATACTCTTAAAGTATGGGAGAGAGTCTTGAATAAGCGCATCCAGGTGCTCACTTCTATAACACATAACCAATTTGGATTTACACCTTCCAAATCAACTACGGATGCAATACAGGCTGTAAGAATAATAACGGAAAAACATCGCCTAAACAAAGAAGACCTTCATTTACTATTTATAGACCTTGAGAAGGCATTTGACAGGGTTCCGCGCAAACTTGTATGGCAATCTATGAGAGCTCAACACGTACCTGAATACTACATACAACTGATACAGGATATGTACCAAAATGTCCGTACAAAAGTAAAATCGCAGGCGGGCTTTAGCCAAGAATTTGAGGTAGGCGTGGGAGTCCATCAAGGTTCTGCGTTGAGCCCCCTACTTTTCAATCTGGTAATGGATTTTATCACAAAAGATATTCAAGCACCTCTACCCTGGAACCTCTTATATGCCGATGACATCGTCCTTATCGCAAAAACACATAGCGAACTCCAGGAGACACTGTCCCTGTGGGTAAATGCACTAGAGAATGCGGGACTGAGAGTTAGTAAAACTAAAACAGAACACCTCGAGTGTCGCTTTAATAAAAACGCTTGTATAAACCCATCTACTATACTCTATCCTGATGGAACGCCGGTGCCCAAAGTGACTCACTTTAAGTACCTGGGCTCTATCATCGCAGAAAATGCAGAGATCGAGGCAGACGTTATACACAGGGTGGGTGTTTCTTGGCAAAAGTGGAGATGTTTGACAGGGGTGCTATGTGACCCAAATATGCCTATAACAACTAAAGACAAAGTATACAGAATGGCGGTGAGACCGGCAATGCTATACGGGAGAGAATGCTGGACGGTGGAAGAGACGTATGTACAAATACTTCATTCTGCCCAAATTAAAATGCTGAGATGGTCAGGAGAAGTAACCAAATTGACAAAGTCCGAAATGAGTATATCCGTCGCAGAATTAAGGTTGCTTCTATACCTGACAAACTTACCGTAAGCCGATTAAAGTGGTCCGGACACTTGATGCGACGAGAAGATAATCACGTAGTCAAAAAAGCGGAAAATAACAGAGGACGTGGAGGACCCCGTATACAGGCATGGTGGAACAGTATCGCCAAAATTTTAAAGTCATGGCGCAACAAAATGGGAATAACATAACCTAACATGGGAATAAGCTAAGATAAAGAGGAAGTTAGTTACTGCCAGGAGAAGGTTTGTATCAAAAAAGAAGAGTAGCAAATATTTAACTCAAAAACAGTGTCAACACAAGATCTCTGAAATCATAAAACCTATAGATTTTAAAGGTAGGAATATTTATTTAACCAGAGACACCAGCTTTATAAAATGCTAAGCGAAGCATACGGATGCTGCTAGTGTTAACAATATTTCACGGTTGTTCTAGAACAGGGTTGATATGTCCATTAATGAAGCTGGGGAGATAAAAAGCACTACATCCAAGCACGATCAACATCAGGATTAAACTAAGTGGTTTAATAGATCTCTGGCAGAAGAAATCTTGCCCTATATCCTTCAGCAACGTACAGCTAAGAGATTGCCGAGATAATAGCTTAGTTTCAAGATGTATTTAGTCCCTTATATTTTTGTATTGAGCCTTATGAAAGCCATTTAGGAGTAATAGTAACAGATGTATAGCGTTAGGATTTTTTATATACTCTTCTACTTAATCTACTTCTTTCGTGATAAACTAGTAGAGGCTTACTAAGAATGTATTGGTACATTTCCTATCCCAATTGGGTTTTTCACCTTCAATCACTTATACCTGCCTTATTTCAATAGCTGTTGTTATGGTAACCGTTGCCATGGTAACCATAAAAAATATTACAATTTTAATCGGATATTTAAATATAGAATAGCGTCAATCAGCCCAGCCAGTATCGCATATGTAAGCGATGAGATGATGACATTTTTCTCGCTGATTTAATGTTGACACCTCCGACCTTTTTAAATGTCATCCCTATAGAAATATATCTTAAAATAGACCTACTAGAGCAAGATCTGAGGTCTGTCAGACAAATTATTTTCTCAGAAACGAAAAGTAAATAATAACGTAGTGTACATACAATGTAGTATACTATAAGTATATGCTAGTTTGTATCGACGGCCAATTTAGAGGTATACGGTGCTAAAAGTAGGTAAAATAGCACATAAGTATGTTATTTTCTCAGCGCAGATTTTTGCTTATGTGTTATAAATGCTAAATTAATACTGCCAAACGATTTTAAATGCTTTATAGACTCATGCGTCTGTCGAATGATGAATTCAATTACATTTATTTCCGCAAATGTGTCTATCGTGAGCGCACAATTTTGGTAACAAAATCTTACCCTAATAACTGCACAAAATAGTTGTCCATACTTAAAACAATGGGAAGTCACAGATAAGTCTAAGCATCGTTTAAAGATTTCACCCTAATACTCAACAACATGAAATAAGTATTAATAATTAAATTAAATAAATACTTACATACATACAAACATAACAACCCATAACTGTCCCACAGTTGGGCTCGGGTCTCCTGTCAAACTGAGAGGGTTTAAGACCATAGTACACCACGCTGTCCAAGTGGGTTGGTAGACTTAACACACCTTCGAGAACATTATGAAGAACTCTCAGATGTGCTGGAATTCTCACCATGTTGTCCTAAAGCAAGTGACAAATCATTTAAAAATTTTCTAAATACCTATGAAAGAAAGAAGAAGCACAAAGAAGCGTGTCAGACCACAAGAACAAAGAACAATCTACTTGACACGAACAAATAAAAGACCAGATTGTTCCACATGACGTAAACGTCATAAAGTACGTGAAGTTATGGCAGCTCCAGCTAAAACAAATGTCCCCATAGTAAAATATGTAACAAAATATAAGTTCTCGCAGTGTACAAACAGAGGGGAAGGGTCGCGGGGGGCGGAATCTGCAAGCGGGTGTCGTAAACACACTACATAATTTCTTTTGTATGAGGAACATAGTTTTAGTATTGCAGGCTGTAGCTTCCTTTCGAAGCTTCTCTGAATTGCCATGGGATTTTAACAGGCATATATCGCGCTCTCCCTCTAAGTTGCTATTGATGACTCCTCTGGTATAGCACATGTCAATAGATGACAGTTACATTATTGTGACATACATTTTATATGAAATGTCCTGTCTGTCATTTCGTCAGTCCTTAGAACACTATGTTTGATGAAATCTACTTCTTTCACGCTAGCTGTTCTCGCAAACGTTGTTTTGCTATATAAATTATAGCTGTGCCTGCGACTTCGTCCGCGTGGAAATCAGTGTGTCACAAAGCTTTTTCCGCGTAAATCCCGTTCCCACGCCTATATCCTTTCTCAGACGCTAGACTATCTCCATACCAACATATCATTTAAATCGGTCCGGTAGTTTCGGAGGCTATTTAATACAAACTAACACTCAAATGTTTCCTGTTTGTAATATCAGTATACAAGCATAGATTAACTCTCCTATCTAAACTCTTAGCCTTTTGGGATAGTAAAAAAGATTTTAAGGTTATTGTTTCGCCCGCACGTCTTAGCCAGAAAATACATAAAGTACAGACAAGGACAAATATTTGCTGAACACAGCTGTAAGAATACCCCAATTGTGAGGTTCACGACCTATTTGGGTTAATAGGCTTATCGCGCCGAGTCATATTTCAAGCGATTGTTTAAGTAGGTGGAAAGGTATATATTTACAAAATCATGCTTGTAGGGAGTGTCTACGCTTAACTGGTGCGAATTGGAATCATTGGAAAAAAATACCAACGTTTATTTAAAAAAAAATCTTGCTGGTAACTGACTGGCGTAATTTCTATTTTAGTTCTTAGATATTTAACAACAACTTAACAATACTTTAACAATACTCTTTAATAAAAGATACAGTATAGATCACTTAAATCTATTTTGTACAAATGGCAACCTTATCGCTTAAGAAACTACGTTTATAGCACAGGTGAAAAAAAAACGAATTTTACGCACGGTCGCGACCATGCGCGGGTTTATATCACACAGTGCTATAAAATAATATACGATACGAGCGACCTAAGTGGTCTATCATTGTGTGGAGTGCAGTTAATAAACGTAAGCTAAACTGTGCTAAACGTAGTGCAATACGGTGCAACGATGACCTTATTTCTTTTACCGTGGGGTAGAGGACTGCACGAAATAAGAGATAAAGTATTTAGTGTACAATGTATGTTATAAATAAATACATAAAATGTAATAGCGGAAGGATATAGTATAACGGAGAATATAATAGATATAGTTATATGCATATAAATATGAAACGATAAATCCTTAATTGGCTGTGACACGTGAACATTGTACATAATATTAATTAAATAAATAAATAAACGCTAACACACTCATACCCCCGCACTAGGTTTCACTGTGTCGCGGGTGGCATGGACAACACAAATAACACATCACTAACACCCATGACCCGAGAACAAATATTTATCTGTC
>DWPQ01001754.1:0-11656 GCA_018251795.1 Perichares adela | reverse complement strand
GACCACGATCCATGTAACTGGGTCGAAATATCGGCAAACAAATAAACAAATATATATATCGTGTACTCATCCGTAAAATACTAATAATAAAAAATTTATAGTTCGTTTCTTGAGGGTTCTTGTTCGATTTAGTTTTTAAGAGTGAAAGATAGCCAAGAATGTCTCTCGTTGATGCTAACAATAGACGAGGTACAAAATAGGAACGATTTAGGCTTTGTGGATATGTATACGTATTTTATGTTCTACGACTTAATGATATAAACATGAAATATGAATTGGACATCAATAATATTTTTATGATGACATGTAAATATAAACAACGCCGTTGTTTAAAATAACATTGGAAGTTGTAATATTGGTAAATAGAATATTTCATGTTATATTAGATGTTTTAAGTTTACCTTGGATATCGCTATATACACATGTATAAACTTGAGAGTCACATTCTTGACTCAATCGTTATGATTTAGTCGAAATGGCTATTGTTTAATACAGCCGTTTCTAACAAATAAATATTGTTTCAAGTAATGTTCGTTAATTGATAGATATACTATAATATATTTAATTCCAGTTGTTATACAAATGTATAACATTATATTGCCGTGTTATCCATCTCAGTCGCCTAATATGAGAAGCGAAAAGCAACGACAACAGCTTTAACCAGTTAAGAGCTCGGGGCTATTCTCGAGTACTCGGCATTATCTATTAATTGTAAACGACGAGTCAAATGTTTATAATGTTCAACTCACGCACGAAAATTAATAAATTAACTAGAGCTGTTTGCAAATGAATCAAACGGCGTAGTTTAATTGCTATTTTAAATTTATACAAATTAATTTAATGTACCAATTAGGTAATATACGTACTTGAACAAATAGACTGTACATATATATAGCTTGAATCCAAATATTGTATTTTAATATAATTAAGTATAATGTCAAAGTTGTTTATTATGGATAAAACGTCAGCTATTGTCATTATCATCATTAAAGTAACCGTCATCTATTTCGAATTCACCCATATAAGGGATCGAAGCTACATCAAGACAGTCAACAGCGAAGTGTCCATCAGATACAAAAAACTTCACAAGCTAACTTCATCCCCGTCAATCTGCTCTATCTAACTCAATAAAATTGGAGCGCCTGTTTGTAATATTAAAATAAGCGGCTAATTTCTGAAACTGCAGGACCGATTTAGATGGAACTTTCACTAGAAAATAGCTAATGTAATAAGGAGTAACTTAGGCTACTTTTTATCTTAGCATCCTCGCCGGATTCGGATTTGCTTGAGAAAAACTTTGCGACACTGATTTCCACGCGAACAGACCGCGGCACAGCACACACTTGTATTGTAGTTAGTCATTTATAACAAACATACATACGATTTGTTAATACATTAAAGTTAAAACAAAAAGTAATAATAACTGTGACACTTGTGACAAACTTCATATAGCTCGAGATGTAAGTACAGCGTGAGGGTGTGTGCGTCGCGTGGCGTAGTGTGCGGGTGCCGAGGTGAAAGCGGACCGGTCCCGCAGACGCTCCTGACCTAATGCTGTCCACTGCGGATTGATGGAACTGATCTGTAATTAACTTTTACACTACTTACAGATCAATACATCTAGCGTCATTAACACGTCCGGACGCGGACGGTACACATCAACACGTGTACATACGCGCCTACTTTAAATGTAGAAACATCTCATTTGTAGCACCAACGAAATGTTTGGGTCAATATCTATATATTACTATAGAACGTGAAGCAAAAACTTTGGATCCCTTTTTACGAAAATTGCGCTGACTGAGGAGATAGCAATTTGGCAAACTTATAGTTTATGTGTAGAAGAAGTGCAGTACGCTAATATTTTTCAATAATAAGGCTTATAAAGTACATTAAATCAATAAATAAAATATTACACACACAACTATATATTTGACAGTCCCACATGCATAGTCGATATACGTATACTGTTTTGACGTTTATTATGCAATATTATAATCTCATTAGAGGTCTTATTATTGTTACAATGATTTTATGAGTAATGTTCGAATATCGACTACTAGGTATCCTAGGTACCTATAGTAACATTTAATGCGTACATTCATTTATTCGAGTCGAAGAGCCATTAAAATGCGGGTTTCTTATCTTAGTTCTTACCCAGGTATGCATAGGCGATGCTTTTAATGTTGCTGATGTTCATGGCAAAACATACCATTAGGAGGCGCTGAATTAAACAACTAAATTAAATTATAGTGTCTGTTTGTAATATTAAAGTAACAGCTGGTTACTAAATGCATATGCACTAAAATAACACTTTTACAAATTTTGTCTATCTGTATGTTTGTCTGTTCTGGCTAATGTCTGGAACGGCTGGCTCAATTTAAACAGGAATTTTTTAGCAGATAGCTGATGTAATAAGGAGTAACTTTGGTTACTTTTAATCTTAGAAATTCCGCGGGATTCGGATTTACGCTTGAAATCTTTGCGAGACATTGATTTCCACGCAGGCACAGCTAGTATTTACATTAAATAATTGACAGTACAAATGTTGCTAAATGCACGTTTATTAACAAATGTAAATATAATGTTAGCGAGTGTCGCGGTGGTCGTAATGTAACACGAAGTAACTGGAGGTGGTATCTCGAGCGGCCGGTAATCGGAGCCACCTCGCGGAGAAAGTGTCTAACATCCGTTTGCAGCCTTCAGATGAACGGTCGCGGACTTGACTCATCATCGGACACGTTCACAACACGTACGCAACTACCTTGTAAGTGAACCAGCGAGAGCCGAGCGGTGGACGGTGGACGGTGGACCACGAACGGGACGTCGTGCGATCGATCCCGGCGCACCAATCATTTTCTAATGTGCGTATTAGGAATTCATTGTCAATTGTTTCGGTGAAGGAAAACATCGTGAGGAAACATGCTCACCGGAGAGTTAACAGAGACAATAAATCGCTGCTGGCCACAATCCTATCACAGTTATTTGGTCATTCAAGACTACCCTCCGTCAATGTAATATCTTCACCAAAATAAATTGTTTGTTCTGCATCACGAAATATAAATGTATCCGACGATCTCCAAAGATAAGATCCCTTAGTAACCCACCGTAACGAACAAGAAGAAGTTTGGTTCCTACGCAAAACAGAAACTCATTTTATTTGTTAACTAGCTATGCCCGCGTCCTTGTCCGCGTGGAAATCAATGCATTGTAAGATAAAAAGTAGCCTAAGTTACTCCTTAGTACATCTTATCAGTTACAGTTCCATTAAAATCGGTCCAGCAGTTCCAGAGATTACCCGGAACAAACAGACAGAGAGACAGATAAATATTGTAAAGATTGTTATTTTAGTATATGTACTGTGTATACATACAAGCAGAGGGTATGTGTTGCACTAAGGTGATCGCCAATGCATTACCGACCGAAAATGAACCTGTATAACTGCAAAGTATTTAGTTGACAAGTATTTTGGGATTTGATTCCTTACAATAAATTGTATGAAGCCTGCCGCGACACCTGCTGAACTCTACTTAACTTCATTTGATTAACATACAAAACTGAATATGGAATTATAGTTGACAATTAACTCAAACTGCTAAAACTTTAGATATTTTCTTTTGAATTTATATAAGATAGTATTTATCCGACGACTCTATCCCCGATCAGTTTGTGGCAAACTCTATATTATTTGACTGTTTGGTAGAGTCAGGTTTACCAGGAAGTGCCAGTTCAATTATTATTACGTGGTAGAGTTCATGATATTTATAAGTTTAACGATAATAAAGAGCACATGCGTAACGTACAATAAGCTTCTTTGACGCACATGTTACCAAAAACATGTAGAGCATTGTAGAGCCGCTTTCCCATCGCGTGAGGCTTTCTCCGATGATAAAAGGGCCACGACAGATGTCCCACGAACCCTTCAATCAGTCAATATTTGAATTTGGAACCAGGTAGAGCATGTGTTCCTCTGTGGGAATGTACGTACGGTACGTTCATTAACTGATTGCAATTGTGTAAAAAATCGTAAATACTATAGAAATTACTTTAAAACCACACCAATTAATAACTAAAGTGAGAAAAAAAGATAACATTTAAATAATATCGAACTGCAACGAATCATTTTAAAAATATTGATATCAAAACATTATATTTATTAAATTGCTGCTCAAAAACCTTCCAAATAAATTAAAGTAATTTACTGGAATACATTTATTTTATTAGTCATATATATGTAGTTTTTAAAGTAGTTCTCGATCCCCATAAATTCGCGGTCCATTATTGTATCGACAAGTCGACGTCAATGATCAGTCTCAATATTAGTTGTAACATTTCGTTCTCCCACATTATAAATGTAACGCATCTGTCGACGGTAGAGACGATAACAGATCAATGATTCTAAAACTCTTATTCTAATACTATGAACGACTTCTTGATTTGTTTTTATGTGTAACTTAATACTTTCTGTACATAATACTACTAATTCTAATTGTATTTAATACTTTTTCTAATATTTTCTACAATTTTGTAATGTGTACTACAAATTAACGTGATTTTATCAATCATAAATTCGTTCAAAGCTAAACCTACCCGATGGTCATAATATTAGGTAGGTTCACCAATGACTAATGACAGAAGCTAGTTAGTAATTAATACAGTAATTAAGTTAGTTAGAAGTAGTTAGTAGTGGTACTACCTGTTGTATTGAACATTGTGGTAGCAAAAGACTTCAACGCATCATCGACCCTCCGACCTAAGATCGGATGTAACCGGATCGGGTCGCACACGTGTTTCTCATCCGTTTATTAAAACGATTTCCGGCTTCCGGCTCCGATAAATAAAGGGTTGCTCACGGTTTAAGGGAACCACCTAATGATGGGGTGAAAAATGTTTTTCTATAACTTCGTGGGATCCGTTTTTTAGTGACTTCCCTTGACCCAGTTTGTATCAGGTATCTATCGTGTTGTCGTCATTAGGGTTCAATAGATAATTGAATGCTATAGTTTTTTATTTATTTACCCTTTATTGCAAAAAACATATACAATGGGCAGACTTAATGCCTGGAGGTATTATTTCCCAGTCAACGCTTAGCATTGTTTAGAATGTACGGTAAGCTTAAACGTAATTGAGAACTAAATACATAAAAAAACTACATAACAAATAGTTCCAATAGATCATTGGATAGAGGTGTTGTCTACAACTGCGAGACTCCGGTAGTCCAATATGACGTATGTATGATTGACAATTGACTAAAAATATCGATACTAAATACAAAAGCAGAACACATCTAATAATAATATGTTTGTTCTCAGGATGTAATAACTTTTTACGTGTTATTTTATTTTCGTTTATTTTGGCATCCCTATCTAAAGGGTACAATGGGCAAACTTAATGTCTGAGGCATTCTCTACCGCTCAACCCTGCGAGGTGGTGAAGGGTAGTTATTAAGTGTATCTACCGGACAGATAATGCCGGCTGTAAGTTTGTAACATACGAGGATATAGATAAACGTGACGGATTTTTAAGTTCCAAAAAACATACGTAATTATTTAACAATAAGGTATATAAATACAGGGGAATAATAAAACTGAGATACCGATACCACATATAATCTATTCTATACTAATATTATAAAGAGGAAAGATTTGTTTGTTTGTTTATCTGTACTGAATAGGCTCCAAACCTACTGGTCCGATATCTGTGTTGAACATAGGCTACTTTTTACCGCAGAAAAATACTTTGTTATTACAGGAAAACGCGTAATAGTTATCTTTTAAATGGCAAAACAATGTTTGCGGGGTCAGCTAGTGTTAAACAAATCGAATCGAATTCGATTTATACGTAGGTAGGTGTTGCATCGATGGAGGCAGATGATTGCTGTTCAGTTATTATATGCAATACACGTACTCACTCCGTGTTTATAGACCGATAACTAACTCTTTTACTAAACCTAAGCTTATACAGCTATAAATATTGTATGTGTAACAAAATATAACTTCACAGTAAAGTTGATGCTCACAATTTCTTTCTCTCCGAAGCTCTATAAAGCCGTGACTCGAGTCCTGTACAAATCAGGTCTCGCTAGCGAGATGGTGCGCGTTAGTGCGAGCGGGACGTCGCTCTACAACGGAGCGTGACAGAACCCGGGCAACGTCCTGGTTTGTCAATAAACTTGACCCACATTTCATTGAGAGCGAGTCTCGCGGGAACATTAGATAAGGGGACGTGCACACACGTAACGGTGACGTCATCAATGAACATTACTTACTTCAATACAATTAAACACACGCTCTAGTCGTTAGTTATGAAGGGATTACGAATGGCAATCCTCGATATAAATAATGATTTTGTTTTTATTATATTACTATTATTTTAACAGATATTACACAAGGATATTCAGTGACTACAGCAAGAAAGAAAAGCAATAAAGAACTCATTAGTCCATCGCTAAAGTTCTGTACAATATGCGTTAATCAGAATATATAGCGACGATAAGGGTTCACACTCAGCATATGTCACGGGACACTCACGACCACGACTACTGGTTTTCAGTGTGGACCTTTTCCCCGCGTAGTTTGAATAGGTATAACATACACAAAAACTTTTTAAAATAAGAAGATTACGGAATGAAAGGAAGATAATTTTTGCAAAGTTATTAAAATTATTGTATTGTTATTGGAAAACATCGTGAGGAAACCTGCACATCCTGTGAGTTCATAATGTTCTCGAAGGTGTGTGAAGTCTGCCAACCCGCAATTGCCCAGCGTGGTGGACTATGGCCTTAAACCCTCTCAGTGTGAGAGAAGACCCGAGCCCAGCAGTGGGACAATTATGGGTTGAGATGACGATGATCGTTATTGGTGAGCGCAGAATTTGAACGCAGGTAAAGTATCAGCGATTGCTGACATCTGTGTGTGGTACTGTCCATATACCGGTAACTAACATGTAGTTAGTAAGTCATGTAACATACGGGAGTGCTGTCTGATATAAACAAGGTTATACAATGACGTATGTAAATCATAGCTTCATCTGTTGTTTAGTTAAATACCAAAGTAAGCTTGGAGTTCAACACAAATGGAGTCGCCAACACCAAACCTGAGATTAGTTGCAAACATGTATGGGCTGCAGTGGCCACTTACACGCCGAGTGCTTACATGTTGACACACATATGATGAGTGTACGCTTATCATTTATGTTCCCTGACTATACATATAACGTTTAAAATAATTAAGCATAATTAATTTTGTTAATTGTTCTTTCTTTACTGTTGTTATGAATATCTTTTAAATGAAGAAACCCACGTATACGCGTAACGCAAAAAATGATATTTTAGAGGAGAACCATTTTAGTGTTAACGCCCATCAGTGTTAAATGGATTCGATTGAGATATTATTTTCTAATCATAATTATTTAAAAGTTTAATGGAAAATAAAGTTTATTGAAAAGTTATATTGGAAATTAAATATCTATATTTTATTGGCAATAGCATTAAATGAAGTTTTATTATTGCCTGAGAATGTAGGTTTTAAGATTATGGTCGAAATTTGACTGCCACGCGATCTCCAGGTTATATTAGAGCGTCGGCGTCGGTCGTCCAGTGTGTGCGCTGCGCTAGCGAGGTCCTTGTCCGAGGTAACGGTCCCCGCGCCCCTGACCACGGATTAGGAGACTCATATTACTGACTGCTTTTACACCGACATTTACTGCCTTTTTACAGCCTTACAATTTATATACGAAACTGCATTTTAATTTGAAACATTACTATCCTTGCGTTGTCATCTTTTAAAATATTATTGGTGCACCTAAATATATTTATGATGTCGACCTTTTCGTACAATATGTTTCAACCGAAGTAAAGCGTAGGTCAGCAATTTGCGGTTGTCGTGACTCCAGCAACGTCCAGTCCTCAGTTGTTTCATTACAATTAGTTTAGTGGTGTTCCATTTGAGGTCATTTCTACATGTGTAGCCGATTGTGGGGACTAAGTACACAACATTTGTGAGCTTCTTTGATCTGTATTTCGCTCAAAGCTCTTACCCAAGATTAACTGTGCCTCAAATTAAATTCGTCGAAAGCTTTTTGAAGTATAGTAAACTGCAGCAACCGTAGGCTTGTCCGGATTAGAATTGCTCGAGATTTTCTGTACAAATGTTTGTTACTCGTAGTCTTGTGAAATGTAAATAAAGAATCAGACCTGAGCACCTGTAGCTGGACTCATGAGACGCAGCTGGGTACGCTGTTCGGTAATCATCATATTAATACGTGAAGCGAAATTTTCAGATCCTTTTTAACGAAAATTGTGCCCACGGATGAGCATGAAATCTGGTATACTTAAAGTTTACATACAGAAGGAGTGCATGCGCCTAATTTTCTTTTATAATATGCATTAAAAATTTAGAAATTGCACAAAATAAACGTTAACGCACACTACATTACATTTGACACACCATCGGGTAGGTGTGCTCTGTATACGTATACTCTATTATTGTCGTTTGACATTTATAATGCGAACAACAATGGCGGTTATCAAGAAGTTTCGTGACTGTTTCAGTGATTTTATTCTAATAATAATATGCAGGTATAGAAAACAATTTTTTAAACGATTTATCGTTGAATTTCAAGTAACAATACATAGGCGTGTAAAGCGTTGTAGCCACGTGGAGATCAGTGAACGGCCTTGCGGCTGCGGCTGCGGCTCGCGGCTGCGTCGTGCGTCGTGCGTCGCTAACTGTACCGCGCGTGGCCCACTGTCACTGTGACTGCGGTCGGCCGGTCGGTGGAGCGAGACGTACGTGTGTACGTGGAATGTACACTGTACGGTACCAAACCTTAAACATTACACCTACGGCCCTGTCACCGGTGTTAGGACACATTTATAAATAAAGACAATGCACTTGACTGTACGTTACAACACTTTATTTATTAAATATACAATTATTGGTCTCTACCAATTATTATATACTATATCATCCTTTTTCAATAGTAGTGTCATCTATGTCATTTCAATGTCTGCCAGTCCTAGCACACAATACATGTCTTACTTTTTAACATATAATATAAAACGTAGCTTTTGTAACTTTGAATAACTAAAATACTAATCGAATAAAACTTAAAATAATATTAAATATATTTATTTATCTTACAGCACTAACATTAGCTAAACAAAATAAACGTTACAGTAGCGCGCGGCCGCGGAACACAAACGAGCACTTCATTCGCTCGCTGTACAATGCAGTACAGATTCGACGTTCTATTTCATCTTCAATATGGTGGTGATGTTAGTGACTTTATAAAATACTGAGATGAGACAACGATCTATACTAATTATAAATGCGAAAGTAACTCTAATTGTGTGTGACGTGATCACGCCTAAACCGCTAAACCGATTGGGATGAAATTTCATATGGAGATTTCGGGCAGGACAAAGTGTAACGGGGCTAGTAGTTGAACGCGATGACAATAAAAAGAAATGCCACGGCGTACTTTCGCCGACACGTCGCTTGTCGCTACTCGTTAATGCCACTTCACAACAGGCTAATAACAAAGGTTAGTGCTTAATAGAGCGACGCCGCGGATGTAGGCTGCGCGTGGCCCGCAATCCTGTTGGTAGTGTCGTAAGCTGAACCACCCACTATACATGTACACAAGATTCCCGTAAACTGCAAACAAATTTAAATTCACCTCTCGACCGGTCCGTACGCAAAACCTGTTTTTTTTATTTATTTAACATTTTCTAAGTTGTTTTAGAAATTAATTATCACTTGATTCAATAAAGAATCAGACGAGCTTAGCCGTAATCATTGTGGTTCGTAAAAGTCAGTGGAGTCTGCAAACACACTCTGCGTGCGTGATGGACAATGGTGGAAGAGATTGATCTATTATCATACGGTGATGAACAATGAAAATTAAAAATTGCAAATTTTTTCCTCAATTTAATCCAATTGGACTTAGCAATACACGGCAATGCAAATATTGCATTACATGGCATACCATGTAAAAGTGTAAACGCTATCCTAATTCCGTTGAAAGTTGCTATACTTTTTGACTTTAACTTGGAATGGAGGCTTTTGAAAAGTAAAGAACAAATTGTATTTTTAACACGTTCGTGTTTTGAACCACTCATATATGAAGCAAGATTAACTCAAAGCGTAATCATGTGCTATTATTTAGTTATGTTTATCATCATACATCGCATTCGACATCATTACACTCTTAAGTGCGACTGACTTCTACGCGTTTTTGTTTCCCTAGAAATTGATTAAGATTTGTTATATTACTGTTATCTGTGTGCTGTCAGCTGCTGGCAGTGTTTGGTTCGTGTGAAGCCGCTACACCGCTCCGTATGCGTTATGCGCTCTCCATTATAGTGCGCGCTATGTACCTTACTGATGCACGCGAACGCATTCAATCCTACATGTGAAGCATTGTTCTCGTTTAACTATACTTATACTATAAAGAGGAAAGATCTGTTTGTTTGTTTATTTAGGCTCTGAAACTACTGGACGATTTGAAAAATTATTTTACCATTAGAAGCCGACATTATCCATGATGAACATAGTCTCCTCTTTATAACCCCTCCCTAATTTTCGAACCGCAAAGGTGGTGCCCTTAGCACGCTCGCAGCCCCGATTTATCGAAGAGGTTTCCTCCTCGTTAATTTAAGTTGTTCTCTGGCTGAGCATTCCACGCTCGCCTCTCTGTCATGTCCGCGTGAAGCTGTAAAGGCCGCTAGGGACAACAGCAAAATGTCCATCAGAAACAATAACAAGACCTTTTACCGCGGAAAAATGCATGGTTCCTACGGGAACACAGGTAACAGTTACAAATAATTTGCGTAGCCAACCGATTAGATACAACGATAGGTGACTTGCTATGTGAGGAACAACAAGCGTTCGAATAACCGATCGTCGCTACACTTATAGGGGAGTCAGCTTGTGTTTAATAGCTGTGGAAATGTATTATTATTTTTTCAAACCGTGTACATTCAACTCATAATATATAATCATAAATGTTTTTGTCTGAAGGAACAAAAATATATTTATTCCATATAATTATTTTTAAATAGTATCTACTAGTAGTAGATTTAATGTCATACTTGACTTCTGGTACCGTTTTGAAGAATACAATATTATAGAGTTTCTTACCGCGCAAAATTCTGAGAGTTATAAATATAAAATATGAAATATTTAGACGGCTGAATTCTGTTTTTAAACGGCTTTTTGTTTCGTTTCTTGTCTCACAAATATTATTATCTAAGTTAAATTGTTATTAACTCTAATATTTTCTCTTGTTTTTCGTTGTTAGCTTATTACGATTTCTTATATAAGTCGTCTCGCGGTCGTGCGATTCAAATATAATTCCTTATTTAAAATCAAACCAAAAAAAAGTTGTACAAGCGCCTAAATGCAGCATGAAATGAATTTGAAATTAAAAGCATACAACGAGATTAAAATTCACAGAAGCTCCGTTCCGCGAGACCAAAAGGCTACGCGGTAAATCTGAACGTAAAAAGCAACCAAAGTCGGTCAGAAACAAAAGCGTGGCACGTTGTGTACTTGGCTTTGAAAGGAGGTTTAGCGGCCACCCGGGGTGGGGGGGGCCAGGGGGGGGGGGTGGAAAGGGTAATGAGCGGGCGCGGCTGATTGCGGTGCGTTGG
>DWPQ01001753.1:0-11658 GCA_018251795.1 Perichares adela | reverse complement strand
GTAATCCCTGGAACGGCTGGACCGCTTTTGGCGAGACTTTCACTGGAAAATAGCTGATGTAATAGAAAGTAATTACGGCTTCTTTTTATTTTATAAATCACGCGGGATACGGATTTACGCGGGAAACATTTATGACGCATTGATTTCAACGCGGGCAAGGACGCGAACATAGCTAGTATCTAATATAATATTCATTCAACATAATAATATTAAACGACGCAACAAGATACTGTTTGATCATTTCTGTATTAATTTTACTTTGGGCTCGCATAGTTTATTTTACGGTACACGGGCGAAGTTTAACGATCCCGAATAGCGACTTAAAATTGTTTGGACTCGTTATACAAATAATTAAAACTTGTGTAATTAATTACACGTTCAGTGCGTGACAGTTTAAACAGTCACGACAAGGAATTGGTCCATTAAATTACAAATTGTTATGAATTAAGGATTCTAGTAATATTTGTCACCTTCGATGTTTAATTTGGTTTCATGGAATTCCTAAACATCGTGAGGATATCTGTATATTGATGCTTGAAACAGCTTGAAACAGCAGGCGAGATATTTTAACATTAGTCGTGATATTTCAGTCTAGTGACAAAAAATTGTAATGCACTATTGCCTATAACCTTCTCAAAGTATTGTAGTATATTGTAGTAAAAACCGTAACAAAAATTTGTTCAGTATATTTTGAGAGAAGGGGGCACATACATGAGGGGAGGTTGTTTTATATTAAGTATAGACGTTAGACCGCTATGTGTAAATGACACTCAAATGTAAACATTATGCCGTGTAACATGCAAATAAATTGCAATTGCAAATAAATAATTATTATTTGAAAGTGTTTGTGAAGTCAATCGACTAACGTGGTATATTATTGAGTTAATCCGAGAAAATCTGAACCCACCTACCGTACAGTTATAGATTTTGTTTAACTTCGAAAACCGCCTAGTAACAGTTATATACGTATCTCAAAGGGTTATGGAAACAGTTTCATATCTTAGTTATTCATCGCTTGCGTTAACATAGTATCACTAACTTTCATCCAAGGAATAGCCATCATGCCCCAATTAATATCAGTGTTTGTTAAATAAATCTGCTTTGAACTGTTAATTCAAATTAGGCCGGTGCTTGCCTTGTATTGTGCCCGAGATTTTCCCTGAAATGTATGTTTATAGACGATTCAATATTCCAATAACATTTTAATAAACATAAACACGAACTGATTTTGCGAATCCAATGGTGTACCAGTAAATCATAACAAACACGGAATGTGATCGCAAATACCATCCGCTATAAGCCAACATGTCGAACAAATCCGGGTTTAGATTATGCTTATTGTTATGGATACTGGCTACCCCGCTAGCCTTTTATATGATTCGCGCGACTTCGACAATGCTAGTAAAGAACTTTCTTGCCTACATATCAAAGATCATTTTACATTATCCTAGATTAAGTTGGATATGTTCAGCGGACCAGTGCCCTGGAACATCCTCTGATTGTTTCCGCATGAATATTTCATTATCAATAGCGCCTACCTGCCGGATTTGCCTTGCAAATGAAAGGCCGTTTTTAGAAGATTAACGCCTTGTTAGTTTTGGCGCCCTGGTACGTTTATTGCAATTTTGTTCAAATGAAATTCTATTATTAGTAGTTTCCTTTGTAAACGGATTTTAAGTTTCGTCAAATTATGAAGAATGTTACGAGAAGAATGATTGATGGTTTTTTAAAAGAGCAATGATGTAATAGCTACATTATCCGGATGCATCTATCATGTTTTATAATGCATGCTGGCTTCCATATTTGTTATCTCATAAATCACGCGTAGCTCACGAAATCCTTTTTGAAATTTCGTCGGGCAAAATACTCGTACGATAATTGATTTTCGATACTTGAAATGAATTTGGAGGACGTGTCTCATTCTGCGTTTTGTCATAAATTGTGATGACGACCGATGAACCTCCAATTATTGTAATTGCTCCGAAATAATGTTCGTGGAATGCTAATTTATTCGTTAGCTCTGCAGTCGTTGGTGAAACTTTTATAAACTGTAATTGGCTTTACGACCAAATTAAAAAAAAAAACATGCATACATAACGCATCGAATTCAAATTAATTAAATCATTAGTGTTGGTATCACTGATACCCTTATGCACGACATTTTTGCTTATACCGTTTCGAAAAGGTGTTTTATAATGTGTGTGAAGAAACGGCGAAAGAAACTCATTACCACGTTTTTAAATCAATATACTTATGTTTGACTACTAGCGACCGTACCGAACTAGATACAAAGTTAATTAAATGGTTGGAAAACGGTTTGGTGTTAATTGTAGTGACAGTCGTTTTTGTTAATTTTGCTTCAAGCTCTATAATACACATGACCTAGCCACAGTGGTCGGCAAAGTCCGGCTCCGGAGCCGCATGTGGCTCTTTCGCTCCTGTACGGCTCTGGCACAAATATTCACTGTTTACTACTTATTTAGCGCCAGTTTCACGGGTGGCCGATAAAGTTTCGGATAGTTATTTGACACTTCATGCTATTTGACATATAAAGGCTGCTGTTAATTTTTTCTGTTTCTTATCTTAATCGACACTTTATTTGCCAGATATTCCTATCCGAACTGTGAAACCAATAGCTGTAGTTTATCTTGCAGATAAGTTAATAATAGGCTATCAGGGATTATATCTGCAACCTGTAAAACTGGTCCTAAGGGGTATAGAGTGTATTTAACGTTACTTTATAGGTGTGCTTGCTATTGGGTGACCCCCGCGTCTGCATTAAACGTCATCCACAAGGTACATGTAGTTTTTTTATAATTTAGATTCTGAGTTCCCTTCCTCTCTGGTCAGGGACTATGCTCACGTAACAAAATACAGAAATGGTTCGATATAAAAGGATACGCCAAAAAAATATTTACGATCGCAACTCCCCGCTCATTACTCCCCCCCATTAATAATATAACGTGCTTAAGTATGACAGAAAAAGGTCATAAGAGGTCATTAATAAGATAGAAATGACCCGCAGAGGTCGTTATAGCGTGTTATTGGTGCTGAGAGTATTAAATCATTTTTTTAATTTCTTGCCCCTTTACTGATGGTGGTGTCATTAATTAATTTAATACTGATTTACTGTGAGATTTTTATTTATTATTAAAAATCATCATTTAATTAAACACTACATTGAATACCAATAAAAGTTTTAAGCAAAATATATAATGCAAGATGTCTTCTAAAGACCGAGTGGTGGAGAATGTCATCAGGCAGTAAGTCCGTCCATCGTAATCTGGTTTTAGATTTTCAATAAAGATTAAATATATAGAACCCCTGACACTTCAAACTTATACATTTCTTGTTGAAAATAACCCCAGTTGTTACCTATTTTAAAATTGGATCTAGAAATCCATTATTTCGTTCAAAACACTCAAAGTCAGGCAAACAGAACATTATAGGACGGAGAAAATTCAATTTAAACGGGTCTGTTCCCGGTCGATTAGACAAGCAACGGTAGTCGGTCGGTCGATCGTAAATCTGAGTTGGTCCATTTGACGCACTCGCCGTTCGCCGCTCGCCACTACGATCCGCGGAGTTGTTTGTGATTGACTAACTACAACTTTGTATTCGATTTTTTGTATCCATACTTATTATAAAACCAAGTGCCCTCATGTGAAATATATTTCTACTACTATCAGTGAAATGAATGGCTTTTAACTTCAAATTATATTAATTATACTGTGACAAGCTGTAAGATTTCCTTTGAAAAAAAAAAAATCTATCTATACTTGTTACAAAATAACCTAATGGTATGATCTCCACATTAGTGACACTAAGGAAGTCATCAACTCATAACTAGCGTATGCAGAAGTGAGTGATAGATACTTGAAGGACTTCATGCTATAGCAGTGATAAAGAGTGTGATAAAGAGGTTCGATCATCCAACGACTTCCAACGCCGCCTGCGCTCTGTACCGCTGGCCGTTTGTGAGGTATACGGGTCTCAAAGGTGTCACCGGAACCCGGGCAAGAACTCAGGAGAACATATGTACTCCCGGAAGGGTTGTGTGGGTCCCGCTGTTTAGCAGGATATCCGTATCGTTAAATCCAGTTCAATGTCGTGGCATCGCCAGTCGAATCCCCTGACGGAAGGACTCGAGCTCTCGTGGAAGCAGGTTTCCCGTAAGAGGCTGACAGTTGACACGTATGCGACAACCACATTGTAAACCGTCAGATATACCTTAAGAACCTAGTTTCACGAGGTCTGTCCCCAAAAATTAACCGCGGGTTTTAAATGGAGCAGTTCTTGAATATTTATAAGTATCCATGTTCTCAAAGAACCTGGGGGTTTAGGGGTGTGGTGATTGAAATCAAGTAAGTTTTAAACTGAAAAGTTCTTCGGTACATCTCTGTTATACAGACGCTGAATAACACACAGTGAACACAAATCTCTCGGCAACTCTGCATAAACTACATTTGCTGTTATTAATTAATTAGTAGTTCTCGGCGGTGTTCGGGTGTCTTCGTGTTTCATCGTGTATCCAGTAGCACTGCCGACCGAGGGGTCTCATAACCGCAGGATTTTATGACATTTATATGACGTATAAATGTTTTATCGTGGGTGTTGTCCCAGACGCGTGAATGAATAAAATTTATTTATTCGAAGTAGGTTTTTACAAACACTTCTTGAAAGTCAATTTACGCCATCGCTTTAGCTAATCCTTATAATGAGCAGGCCCTAGATGAAGAAGCGGCAAGAGTTTCTTGTTGCGGCAGTTGCCAGGGAGTATTTTCCCACTCACAGATACAGAGAACACTTATCGAGACTATCTTATTATTATTCACACTATCCTTTTCTTTATATTTGTGTAACAATCTGATCCCGCAAACGTTTTTGCCATATAAAATAGCCTGTATTCTTTCTCAGGCTCTACACTATCTCTATGCCAAATTTCATTAAAATCAGGCCAGTAGTTTCGGAGCCTATTCGGTACAAATAAACAACCAAACAATTAAATCTTTCCTCTTTATAACATTAGTACAGACAAACTCAAGCCCAAGCCTTGTCTGCATAGTAATCATCAAGTTTGTAATAACCTTTGGTCATGAGAATGCTCTTACAAGCGTTTAGTTTGTAATATTAATTCCGTAAATAGTAACGGAATTTAGGTTTCTGAAATTAGAGTGCACAAACGCACAGAAAAAACAGACAAAAGTTCTAAAAATCATTGTTTTGGGTCCTATTGTGTTGATAAAGGTAGTAATTTTTTTTCTCATATATCTTCAATCAGCAATCCATTAAATTTTTATTATATGTATTAATTTTGACACATGTACCGACACATGAACAAGCCACTAGTTTTACTAAGCCTGCTTGGTATAATCAGTTCATGAGTTTATCGTGAGTGTCCCATACGCGTATGTTCATGGTACTCGCGTTACAAATGATCTTAGCAAAGTGGTTGCCAGGTATAATCAATCTTACCGTCACGCAAGTACTCCAGCGTCCCATGAGAGACCTGCGTGATTATCTCTGTTACTTAGCAGGGTACGTGCAGGGATTGGCTTGGATGTAGTTAAGTAAAAATGTAATTAGACATGCTACATCTTTGTGTCCAAGCCAGCCTTATGGCGTCGTGCTCATCTAAGGACGGGGTTACGTCGTTAGGATTCTCTGTTGGTATGCAGGCGGGGCACTTGTGTTCTTATAAGATCCCCGAATCTTCCCATATGTGTCGGAAGGACGTCGGGTTTTAGTTTTTAAAAGTCCCGTAATCCCAGACCTCTTCCTGTGGAGCGGATGGGTATCTTTTGAAGATTTCCCCGTAAACAAAATGACCCTCTGTTCAGTGGGTAAGTTAAATCCCGACAGTATTAGTAGGGAATATTGGTGTTTTCTGTTCAAGTTTGTTGGCTTACAACTATCTTACCAGAGTCAAACGTGGACCATGGCAGCAACATAATCCCAAAATGTATCCTAAAGAGTGGACCTGGCTGCCAGTAAAGGAACGAAAAACATTTACAAGCAAACTTTAAACCCTAATTTGTTTCCATCATTCGTAGTACTGTCAAGCGTAATTTCAGAGTAAGCGCCGCCATATTGACTAATGAGAAACGCGTCAGCTATGTTTAATGCCGAGCACGACCCATTGACAAGGGTTCGCTTATCTATTTCGCAGTTCACATCCAGCCTCCACTCTATTAGCCCCATACACCATTCAGTGTTCTAGTTTGAACTTGGCGCCCAACGAGGGACTCAACGAATATCGGACGTTATGCGCTTTTGTTTACAATACTAACACTAAATACGTCTTAATGACATATTTCAATATTCAACTAACCAGTGACCTGCAACAAAATGGATCTGACGCTAAAGCCTCGATCCTTGAACACCAGAGGAATGTTGGTTTGAAAGGTAAGGTGCTCCCATCATGAAGTCGAAGCAAACCACCATTGGTCATGATGTACCCTACTGAACAACGGACTACACTATGACATTAGGTCCCTACTGTCCAGGGTCATTGAGGTATGGTAGATTTAACTGTCCGGCTTCCTTTGGCTTAAATTCAAAATCATTTATTCATGTAGGCATCATTGATACTCTTATACATGTTATATATAGCTTCTACTGCCGTTTCCGAATAGTGCTTTGTCATTGAGGAGAAGAAACGGCGAAAGAAACTCCTCAGCCTTACCACCCTTCTACTAGAGGCAACCATGACCCAGCTATGGGTCGTTTATAGCTTTATAGATTATGATAAAGTTGACATACAATAATAGCGTGAACAGGTGGTACACGTAAAAGGTTTCATATGTATAGAGCACTAATTTGTTATTATCATTTCATACAGAGCACGCACGAGTGACAAGGGTCGGATATCTATTACAGTCACCTCGGGGTTTTCTAACTATTATTCTTACTCTGACTTACTTGAATATAAATCGTCTGACGATTCCAGTTAGAACTTTTTTCATATGTAACTTTTAAAGTTTTAATTTGTAAATCTAGGGTTGTGAATGACTTAGTTCGTCTTTGCCTATAAGCCAACTGTTCTTGGTGCATATTTGAACAGGTAAGAAATGAGTACATATATAAGTAGTACCTGGTGTTAAGTTAAGCAACGTCCACGGACTTCCGTAGCCCCAAAAAATGATGTTCCGGAGAATAATGGATTGTTGTCGAAGGTATATGAAGTGGATCAATCCACACTTGACCGGCGTGGTTGACTATGGCATGCGTAATCTAAGAGAAAGTTCGAGCTACTAAGACAATTATGGCTTGTGCTTATGTAAGATTAACAGTTATATTTTCTAGTAACATTTACCACGATTTTTTTATTATTAAGGTCATCTGGTAAAGTTTAAATAAAGGATCGAATAAAAGCCTTACCTCGCGTCACCCGCTGTGAAGGCAGTGGATCAGCTCGCTCTTGCTCATTACTTTGTCTCCAACCCTGCAACAGAAACGCGTAAAAACATTTCACGGCTGTTTCAAAAAGAATGGCATCACTAAATAAAAAGAACTCTGTAAGGATGGTATGGAGTTTCTATATGGATAGTATTTACTTATTTTCCAGCATTTTAAGGTAAGGGATACAAGGGCAAAAACTGAATGCCTAATGGCATTCTCTGCCAGCCTCCCCTGGGTGATAGCGAGAAGGTACTTGATAGGTGTATGTGTCACCAAGTAAAAATAGGTCTCTATAAAGACGGTATCATCAGGTAAAAATAACTATTGTAATCGAGTACCTAATGAGTATTAAACAGTGTCAGCATTAGACACAATGGAGCGAGCTTAAAGGCTTATTGGTGGTGTTACCACTTCTTAAGGAAGAATTAACCGTGGGCCTAGGCCTAACACTAGGCCATAACTGCTTTTGAACTTGAAGCTAAGTCTAGGTTAATTTGATTCATACATAGGAAATCCGCCCTGGTTAACGGGCACTATGCCTGCCGCGCCTACAATGGCTAAAGTTCATTACACGACAAACGTTTATGAAAATTCAGAATTTGTGTCACACTGGTTAGATAAGACACGTTTTGAAACGTTTACCGACGTTAACTTAACTATATGCGTATTTTACAGCATGGAACAACAATACGCCTCTTACAAGGGTGATGCATAATGGGATTCCATTTTATGGGCCATAATGATTTCGCGAACGACATTCGGGGTGTTTCGGGTAAATTAAGGGTTATCAGACATTTATGGGGAGTCATTAGAATTGGCCAAATGACGCTCATGATACCTATGAAATGACAATTGTGTCATTTGGAATGTATCGACGTCTTTATTTTTTACTTTAATTGTGATGTTAGGTAAATTAGGATCTTGGATTACCAAGTACTTGAGTTTGTCACGTGTCACACGATTCTCATGATTTATAGACCCCTCCCCCGTCCTTGTCACAGTTGGTCACGTTTGTAACACCCCCCTAACTAGTGTAATGTCACATATTTTGCAATTTTACATTTAGATGAAGTTGCGACTTTTTATGTAAACCCTCAATAAGTATGTAATTTAAGTTGTGTAATACTTAGACATAAAATATATAGTTTGTCATACAAATCATTATGCTACTGTTTTAATTTATCTAAATTACAACCGCTCTTAAATTTCTTTTTTTCAAGTTACATGCGTATTAAGAATCTTGTTTCGGTGTAGGAAAACTTTAACCTGCATACTTGAGAGTTGTGCCTATAGTATAATGTTTCCGACGTGTAAAGTGTGCCAACGCGTACTTGACTAGCGTGGTGGATTATAGGCATACTCCAGTGGGACAATTATGGGTTGTAAAGTATGACAGATTATTAACCAATTTTTTGGTATTAGGCGGAATTCTTCTATAAGATACCCCAACCTTTTTGTAGAATGGTTTTTGGGTGATGTGGGATTTCTACCCACTGAAACCTCCTCAACATCCATTCGCATATGGGGAAGTCCGGGATCTCCAGTGAACGCACCGGAGCTTCCCCTGAGATCATTAACTACTGCTATAAATGACCTGAGCCCCTAGACAAAAATCTTAGAGATAACTGTTCAGGCTCACCCTATTTTGAAAATGTTTGGCAATGACAGTCCCAGCGGAAAGGTTTTTGGCATGACAGCACATTATCTTTCCGCAGGGACTGTCATTGCCAAACATTTTTAAGATAGCGTGGGCGTGAACGGTTACCGCTAAGATATTTGTCTAGGGGCTCTGAATTTCAACAGGTTCTTTCTTCTACAAGATACCCAACCTTTCCGTAGAATGGTTTTTGGGTGAAGTGGGATTTCTACCCACTAAAACCCCTTCGACATCCATTCGCATATGGAGAATCTCCAGGATCGCCAGTGAACGCACCGGTGCTTCCCCTGAGATCATTAACTACTGCTTCAAATGACCTGAATTTCAACAGCTCCTTCCATAACTAAACGTTAGTAACTCATCAGTCGAAGTATATGAACTACTTGTTAATGCACATCTGCACCAATTTTGGCTTCCGCGTCCACAGCGCTGCATAACGAATTTATTGTTAAGTGCATGATTTGCATGCAATGTCCATTCGAAATTGGTTGAGTTGACTGGACGTGATGGCGTTCTGAAACTATCACTAAATAATTACTATAGACAAGCTTTGAGGCTCAATTAATTAATCCTTTATGAAGTAGAACAACCGGCAGAGTTTATTCTGCCCGGAAAAGCAGCGCCTTAATTAGGACCGTGCTTTTGTAGAACATAGTTTTTATGTGTTTCGTAAAACAATGAAATTTCGTGAAAAACAAAAATTTTTTTTTTTTGAAATGGATCCTATTTTTAACACAAGATCTTTAAGTATTGCCATATGAAATGTCATCATAATCGGTTCAGCAGTTTGGCCGTGTTCACGTCACAAACAGACAGTGTTACTTTCGTATTTATGATATTAGTATAGATACTTATCGCTCCTTTTGTTTGATCAAGAAATTCATTTGTCTTGTCTGCATAGTAATCATTAAGTATATAATAATCTTTCGCCATGAGAATGCTTTTAACACGAGCTTTCAACCCTAAAGGGGGTGGCCTTAGGACGTTCGCAGCACCTATTTTTCGAAGAGGTTTCTCCTTCTCGCTAATTTAAGTTCTCTAGCTGAACATTCCAAGCTCGCAAGCGTGTGACGCTGTAAAAGCCAGGGACAACAACAAAATTTCCATCAGACACAAGCTTTAAGTTTGTAATACGACAAACATCGAATGACTAAATGTTTAAACAATCAATTTGAGCTTTAAGTTTGCTCATCTAATCCACTAGCTGCTAATACCCTCCCACCGACAGTAAGTTATAGTGCATATGCAAATAGAGGGTAGTTTAACAATACAGCCAGGACATCAATTCCGCCTGCCGCGTGCCCCGGACATTGTTTATGGCTAAACATTGGTAGTAGCTGCGTATGGGGTTTGGATTTGAAAATCTGCAAACTACCGTCAATTGTTAATTATTGTTTAGTAAGCGGTATAAAAATCTGCAAACTACCGTCAATTGTTAATTATTGTTTAGTAAGCGGTATAAAAATTTGCAAACTACCGTAAATTGTTAATTATTGTTTAGTATGCGGCAAAAAAATCTGCAAACTACCGTCAATTGTTAATTATTGTTTTTTACTTTAGCGTCAGTTGTAAACGCATTTTGTGTGTCCTTATTGGTGACACGTTGGTGATGTCTTTACCATCAACGACGTTTGACAACGGTGATCGCTTACCATCAGATGGTAAGTCTGTTTTGTCGGTTAAGGATTTTATTAAATTAAAAAAATATATTTAATTACA
Source organism: Perichares adela (assembly GCA_018251795.1). Taxonomy (NCBI): domain Eukaryota; kingdom Metazoa; phylum Arthropoda; class Insecta; order Lepidoptera; family Hesperiidae; genus Perichares; species Perichares adela. The sequence goes on along the minus strand of DWPQ01001753.1, from coordinate 881 downwards.
AAATAGAGGTTAGTAATAGAAGGGTGAATATTAATGTTTGTATGTAATTTTGGATGCAGAATCATAAAATAAAGAAAAATTAAAAAATGTATATAATCGCTTAAGCCGTGTTGTAAGAGTATGATACCTAACACTGTCACACGAAAATTTTATATATATAGACAGGTAGATAGATAAAGTAATTTCGTACTACCCTCAATAAAATAATATTTCTTTGTCTCTCGTATTCAAATGAAGTTATTCTACAAATTAATTTCGAACGAGTGTCGGATTGGATTGGAACAATGAGCTTTGGGAACAATGAATTGATTCAGATGTTACTCGGTGGTATCGTTACTCCAGAATAGTATTTCTAATTAGTAGTTCTAATTAGTAAACCTACTATTTTACTTGTTATTGTCCAAATTCATAATCTATATAAAATTCTCGTGTCACAGTTTTAATTGACATACTCCTTCGAAACGGCTTAACCGATTATCTATACTAATATTATAAAAAGGAAAGATTTGATAGTTGTTTGTTTATTTCTATCAAATAGGCTCCGAAATTACTGGACCGATTTTAATGAAATTTGGCAAAGAGATAGTATTGAGCCTGAGAAAGAACTCAGGCTATTTTATATGGCAAAAACAACGTAGTAGCTAGTATGAAAAATAAGTTAATAATAAATATTCTGTTGGTATGAGATAGGTTGTAAACTAATTTTCAGACCCCTATGTGGTAAGCGTGGACCGCGCCAAATTGTTTTTTATTTTTTTATACACATAAATCTTTCTACCTCCAATCCCCAATTTCTTAAAAATAATTTATATGTCAAAACGACGTTGGCGGGGTACGCACGAGATATATATAATGAAGCATATTTAACCTTGACCACGATC
>DWPQ01001752.1:0-11662 GCA_018251795.1 Perichares adela | reverse complement strand
CGAATAAAACAATGTATATAACGTATTTTCGACAAAATGTCCTTTACGACCTTTGAGCCCAGAGGTATCGATATGGCCCATCCGCAATTCCACACGTTTACAAAATATTATCATGAAAATAGTAAAATGACCTATACGTCTTATGTGTAGTACTTATAATATTTAGTTCATTTCGACGACCTTTGTAACGAGGCAAAGGAGAAGGCAGATGACGTGGGCGAAAAGTTCCGCAAGTTTGGTTCCAGCGTACAGCTCCACGCGGAGATAGTGCGTAGAAGGCTTGCGCGGAAGGTAAGGCGGTTATAAATTGAACCAGTAATATTATTATTAGTTGTAGGACTCTTAAGAAAGTTTATTATTAGTATGAGTACTTATTTAATTTTATTATCCGCACTTCGTCTGTGTTGGATTAGGGCTTTTATTTAGCTCTTGTATTGTGAGAGAACAAATATAACGTTATCGAATTGTGTTAATTAACTTCAAATTGAATTAATAATAGTTTATTAAATGATAGGCATGGGGGCAATATGATTACTTGCCTTGTTACTTAATACAGCTTACTCTCTTGTGGATCATCGTTCAGTCCGCTACTAAGAAACTATACCGATAATTACTGTATTTCCCTGTAGGATTGCATCGATAGTGGATGGGTTCTCACCGGGTATCCTTCTTCGGGAGTTGATTTTGAAAGGCTGGACACCATGCCTACTCCACCGAACCGGTTCGAAATCTTAAATGAACTAAATATATAGACGTCAGAACAGAGCAAGTGCAGCCACTACCGCATGTTCATAGTTTTCGATTTTCGCATAACAGTACAAGGATTGTCAGGGCTTTCATCCATCCTTGAGTCTCTAAACTCTAAACCAACTTCACCTGTGCTTGGTTTCCTTGCAACATATAATAAACTGTGAAATGATTCAACGACAAAGGATAAGTCTTCCATCTTCTTCAGTTCTTATTGTTGTAATACAAAGAGTACATTTAGATATACTGTTGTAATATTAGTGTACGAGTGTGTACGTTGTACGATAATCGAAGTTAAATTCACTCAGCACATAGTTAGGCATATTTTTAGAACTACTTGGTATGTTGGTGCTAATTACTTTCGTCACTTTTCCTCGTTTAATATTTTATTTATAAACGCTTCATCTGTCAACGTAAAAGTACCAAGTAATTTTTTAAAGTCTTTAGTATATTGGATCGAAGAATGTATTTAGTTCACGGAGCCGGTTTATATGGATACAGATGAGCCAGTCGCGAAAACTTCTTATGGAAGCTACACATCTGAGAATTGAATACGGCCTTACTTCTTCGTTTTAGGTAGCATACCTATGCTTGATATGATAACGCAACCACTGCTGTTTTCTTTTAGTATAATATTTCTGAACCTTGACTGGAAGACTTGTAAAGCACGGGTCGTTTCCCGCGGCATGGACTGGTGCACCGGCCGCGAGGCGCCCGTGGGTTCCGGGCCGCGAGTTCTGCCGCACCCCGCCAACAACGATCGGCTTGATGCAGAGGTAACGTTGCATTTTGTCCAAAATGTATGTACGCGCATAACTTCCAAAGTACTGTTATCATCAGGTTTATAAAAAAAAAATGACAGCACATATTTAACCCATAAACAGTCTCAGCACTAGATCTCTGATACCATAAGACCTATAGAATCATTTAGCCAAGCCTGCGGGTTCAACTGGGTTATAACAAAATAGGCTCGTCTTTGGGGAATGCCAAACTAATTAACAAAATGGGTACTTGAAAATAGAAACAAATCCATTTCGGGGGCTAAAGTATAATCATTTCCAGCTATTGAGAAAACTACTTTACGTTTTTACGTTGATTAAAAAATAAATTCATTGGAATTTTTTTCATGTTCAGTTGGACTATTATTTCACGGAAGCTCTGGCGGAACTGCGCGCGGCAGCCGGTATTACAGCCATTGAAATTGACGCCAGTAAACCTAATGGTAAATATGTAACATTTTAGTAGTTATCGACCGACAAGGTTTTTTCAGCATTTATGAATCTAAAGTGATGTTAAAATCACAATGTTACAGATGTTGTTCAGATAAAAATGCAGGCTGCCGTGATGGCCGCGCCTGCGTTCGACATCGAATATTGTGCACAACTCCGAAATGTTCGCGGCGACTGAACGTTACCTTCTTATTTTGTGAATTGAGAAATAAAATTCATATGTTCTTCTTAGAAAAATGTTTTATTCATGTATTGTACTCCTCCGTACCTCAATTCAAATTAATTAAATTACTACATAATTATTTAATTAAGAACTAACAATTCAGCAGTCTCAAAACAATTATTACAACATACAAAGAACACTGAGGTAGTCTCGAGTGGGCCGAGACTAATGATTCATGGAGTTTTAAATAATAAAAACTCGACACTGAACAACTTTAGAACCAACCAATCTTACTCGCACACCACACTATTACAATCAGAAAATAAAAAAATGCATCAGTTGACAGTCATGCACACATTCATACACATGCGAGGCAGCAATTAGTGAATGACTTGTCTTGTGACAAGGGCCGGCCCTGTGTCAATGCTGCCACACAACTCATACACTCACGACACCAATAAATATACACAACACGAGCTATACACTTCGTCCGTGCTTCTGTATAGGTTACACGCAATCCTCAAAGTTAAGGTTGCAGGTAACCTCTACAGTGATATTTGTGGACCACGAATTGGCTACAATCACGCTTTATACAGTCTGTAATTTTATAACTCGTCTTTGAATTCGTCATCTTCGCCTCCCGCACCTGGCGGGGGCATGCCACCCTGACCTTGGTAAAGTTTGGCAATAATGGGTTGGACAACCTCTTCTAATGACTTCTTTTGTTTCTTGTAGTCTTCAGAGTCTGCATCCTGGTTGTCTTCTAGCCATTTGATGGCAGCATCAATGGCCTCCTCCATCTTTGACTTCTCGTCATCACTGACCTGTAGACAAAAAAAACAAGATTTAAAGTTTATCATGGACAATGGTTTGAATATAGATTAAATATTATGAATTGATAAAAACGGAAGATTTATAGTGTTGGGAGAGTACGAATAATTTCAAAAGGTGAATACCAACCTTTGCGCCAAGTTTCTCCTTATCTTGCAGTTGGTTCTTAATTGAGTATGCATAGCTCTCGAGTTCATTTCTGGACTCTACTCTCTCCTTTAGTTTCTTATCATCATCGGCGAACTTTTCAGCGTCCTTGATCATCCTCTCGATGTCTTCCGGCGTCAATCTGTTTTGGTCGTTGGTAATGACGATCTTCTCCCTGTTTCCTGTTCCCTTGTCCTCGGCGGATACTTGAAGGATACCGTTTGCGTCAATTTCGAATGTTACTTCGATTTGAGGGATTCCTCTGGGCGCAGGTGGAATGCCAGTTAGATCGAACTTTCCGAGTAAGTGGTTGTCCTTGGTCATTGGACGCTCGCCCTCGTAAACCTGGATGGTGACAGTGTGTTGGTTATCGCTGGCAGTAGAGAAGATCTGACTCTTCTTTGTGGGGATAACAGTGTTGCGAGGGATCAGCTTGGTCATCACTCCGCCGACTGTCTCGATACCCATAGTAAGTGGGTTCACGTCGAGAAGAACGATCGCGTCGGTGTCCTGCTCGCCGCTGAGAACTCCTGCTTGTACGGCTGCACCATAAGCGACTGCCTCATCGGGGTTGATGCCTCGAGATGGCTCCTTGCCGTTGAAGAATTCCTTGACCAGTTGCTGCACCTTAGGAATACGAGTAGAACCACCGACCAGTACGATTTCATCGACATCCTTTTTGTTCATGTCGGCGTCTTCTAATACCTTCTGTACAGGTTTAAGAGTAGATCTGAACAGGTCCATGTTCAACTCCTCGAACTTAGCCCTGGTTAGAGTTTCAGAGAAGTCTTCTCCCTCAAAGAAGGACTCAATTTCAATCTTTACTTGGTGGCTGGACGACAGCGCTCTCTTGGCCTTTTCGACCTCACGACGCAATTTCTGTACGGCACGGTTGTCCTTTCTGATGTCTTTGCCCTTCTTCTTCTTGTAAAGTTTGATAAAGTGCTCCATTACTCTCTGGTCGAAGTCCTCACCACCCAAGTGAGTGTCACCATTGGTGGCAACTACTTCAAAAACTCCGTTATCGATGGTAAGGAGAGACACATCGAAGGTACCGCCACCCAAGTCAAATACGAGCACGTTCTTTTCGCCTTCCTTTTTGTCAAGACCATAAGCGATGGCAGCGGCAGTAGGCTCGTTGATGATTCTCATGACATTGAGACCGGCGATGACACCAGCATCTTTAGTGGCTTGACGTTGAGCGTCATTGAAATAAGCGGGTACCGTGACAACGGCGTGGGTGACCTTCTTTCCTAGATAAGCCTCAGCTGTTTCCTTCATCTTTGTTAACACCATAGCTGAGATTTCTTCAGGGGCGAAAATTTTGTCACCCTGAGCAGTTTTGACAGAAACATGAGGTTTGCTGTACTTTTCAACAACCTTGAATGGGAAGAACTTAACATCATGTTGTACAGTGGTATCGGTCCATTCACGACCAATGAGACGTTTAGCATCAAATACTGTGTTTTCAGGGTTAGTTGTTAGCTGATTCTTGGCAGCATCACCAATGAGACGCTCACCCTCAGCAGTGAAGGCTACATATGATGGAGTAATACGGTTACCCTGGTCGTTTGCAATGATCTCAACACGTCCATTCTTGTAAACACCCACACTGTGGACAAAAGAAAACTACCGTTAAGAAATTTATAAGTCCATACGCAGTATAAAACTTTAAATGCCAGTTAATGCAAAATGTATACTAGTGGCATATGATAACTAAAATACAACACAAAATATGTTCTTGGATCAATCAACCTCTATTATAGTTCCCCGATAATAGTGTTGGTCAAGTTTTTTCATTGAATAAACTAATGAATTATTAAAAAAATCTATTGAAGGATTTAGTAATTTCTGAGAAATTTATATTAACCTGCTAAAACACATTTTGATAAATTGACTTGACTAATATTATTTATGGATTTAGTGAAATGTTTTATAAAACCTAATTTACACTATCCAAACACTTCAAAAATGTCAAATATTAATTTTACAAATATGTAATCAAATCAAATAACAATGTCGCTGTTGCTTATCACCATTAATAGATAAACTATCAGAATACTTAACTAATTCACACTTTTTGGTCTAGAGTTCACTAATATAATTAAGGTGTTAAGATAATAGAAAGTTCTACCACAAAATCATTGAAAAGATATTTACATATTTAGGAAATGTGCGAGTTGATTTGTTCTGCTATTTTGTAAATATAAATTCACAAGAACAATGCTACTCAAAAACATTTATTTTATTTAACAGGAATCATTCTTAATGCAGTTCACTTTCATTCAGAATGCATTGCAGAAATTGATACATTTCGAGGGATAAAAATTATACTATCTATATCAGAAGTTCCCATTCCAATTACTATCCAACTGGATCCCTTAATATGTGACCCCTAGCAAAGGTTAAGATTTTTTTGTTTAATTGGTTTGCCGAGACTTACCATGAGTAGGTGGTACCCAAGTCGATACCGATGACAGTTCCAATGTCCTTATCCTTTTCCTTCTTGTCGTCCGCTACCACCACCGCGAGCACGCACGTTAGCGCCAGTAAACTCCACCTCATTTTGAAAACCTCTTTGCACACTTGGATCTGAAATCACCACGCTTAGTTAGAAATAAGTTCGCATTCTGCGCTTCTCCAGAAAGTTCTGGAAGGCAAGAGTGTTCTTAGCAATCAGATTCTCACTTTATTTTAAATGCGAAATGTCGTTATTCCTGTTGGGATGTGTTAACTAGGGAATCATTATAAAATTTGACCGGTTCAAAGATTCAACGAAATTAATCCAAGGACACGTAATCTCTTCTCAACTTATGACACGTCATTGATACCGCTATGTGAAAGTAAACTAACAGTGCCGAATAATCGAAGGCATACATTTCGAAATGGAAAGCATAAATTGTAAGTTGTAACGGGATAGCTAAACGGAAAACTAACGGCATCTAATGTAAATGTAGGGCGTCACGCCGGCCCACAAACCAATGATGTCGAGAAGTTTCGGTGACGTACCAGTCCTTCAGATTACCTATAAAGATTGTTATATTACTTTATATTTAAATATTCTGAACTAAATTAAATGCAAGAGTATTTCGAAAATAGCTTATTTGTGAAGAAAATTCTTCTTGAGATAAAAATAAGTCAAAAGGTTATAAACCTTTGAAAGTTGCTAAGATCCAAAAACGATTTAACGATGTGATAATTATATTTCTAAACTATTCTACTTACCAAATAATCTGCTTGTAAGAAATTAAATTAGTTCTGTTGTAAAACTCTTAACAGCCAACGTTTATTCTGCACTTTCAATGATTCACAAAAATTGATTTCTCTGAACAATGACCTTATGCTTTCTGTTTCTCGAAAAGAACTGAAGTTTGACACGCGGCCGGTGCTATTATTTAGCGCTAGTGTCGATCGTGGTCGAATACGATTGGCTCACGTTTTAGTGACGTTTTCTATATTTGTACAAGATTGGACCAAGTGTACGTATTTGGCGCTTTCTTATTGGCCCACGTTTATTAGTGGTAGAAATTGGGACTCAAAAACGGAAACAGATAATGGCGTGAATTTTGAAATGATGCAATCGAAAGGCAACCATACCTACTCAAGCTTCACGTGAAATAACTACGAAATATCTATTTACTTCAAATCGTGAGTACCCCTATTGTAGTAATATAACTCAGTCATACTATTTATTGTTACCCTATACTATATTCCTACAGTACTATACTTACTATATTCATACAGTATCCTTATAAATCCTAATAACGTTTAGAAAGCCTTGTTTGCTTAGTGTACCTATAAATTGGAATTTAAAAAACAGTGGTTGTATTATATCGCTCTAAGTACCATGAAATAGTACTTTTATCGTTTTTTCTGCCATCTTCAACACTGAAGATGTGGGCAGTAGACTACTTACAATCACATGTCTCAACTGGTTTTAAATGCTCATAACAATATCAAATGGAACTAGTTTTATTGTTTACTTATAGATACCCATGTCTAGGTTTCACTTAGTACAAGTTGATTGTACATGATACAGTGAAGTAACAAAAAAACCGAGTGTTTGCTTGAATGAAAAGGTTTAATACAAAACACATTGCAATTATAAAAATAAAATTATTTATTCAGGTCCATTTAATAATGTCAACCTAATATTATAATGATATCCCAAAAACCACAAATAACATATTAATATAGGAACAATTTATTACAATACAAGTCATTATTACAATATACAACAGAGTCTGTACTTATAAAAACCCAACAAAAATTGAGTGTTATGAATATGAATTATTTTAAACGAAAACCACCACTATTTTAATTAACATACAAATTGGAGAACAACATAATGATTAATATTAAAAAACTACAGCTTATTTGATATTATGCTTAAAATTAACGGAGCAAAATATGTGATGATGCAATCAGCACCTGAAAATTAATACAATTGTTTATTATTAATTTTTCCAAAATTATTAATTTTACATCATTTTACAGTTTCACACGTATATTTGCCTAATACAGAACTAACCAGCTCTCCTCATACAAGTCAAGGTTTCCATGAGGATTGTCTCCACCTCCTTGCTGTCTCCAGATTTGGAAATCATTGCATACTCGCCAGATACCTGTAATAATATTTTTTAAATAATTTCAATTGAATATTTTTTTATTTATTGTGCTGTTTTACAATGACTATGTTACTTCACAAATGATATGCTTTAATTCGTTTGATGTACAGATTCATCTAGTCTTAAGTATCTTTATAGTAGTTTTGTATGTGGACATTTAATTGATAAATAAAAAAAATACATAACTTTTTTATTGTTGTTGGTTCAAAATTAATTACAGTACCAGTACCTGATAAATAAAAAGAGGATGATTAGGGAATTGATCCTTGGTCTGCCGCACAATATCCAGGTAAGGCAGGCCTGGCTTCACCATTAGAAAATCTGCACCCTCTGCTACGTCACGGGCCTGGACATAAAACAATAAGCTATTAAAAGTTACCTATCTTAATTCAAAAAATTTTTTTTTCAATAGCCAACAAAAGATCAGACGGGCCACGCGATCGTACCTTGTTATCGCGGCCCATGGACTTTCGTGGCAACCATAGTAATTATTGCCGCATTGCCCACCGAGAAGGAAATCTTTGACCACCAGAAACATTAAGGGTGAAGTCTACAAACGTTGCGGTTATTAGCATAATATTTTCGTAAGTTACCAAAATTGTGCACTCAAGATACACTGCTTCAACTTAGGGTGAGTCAAAGTAATGTAACATCTGTGCTTTGTGTTTGTTTAACTTGAAACTTTAGTTTCATTTATGTCAAAGTACGCTTTATAAATCTAAGATTAAGTTATTATAATAATTTTTCAGACACTATTTATAATACTAAAATTATATAAAGTTTTGAAGTACCCACCGCGGCCCTCGCGGCGAGCCCCGCGCTGCCTGGAGGCAGTTGGTAGCACTTGCGGTCCCCGGCCATGGGGGAACTTTTCATGGTGTCGCGGAACGGACCGTACATAGAAGAAGCGAATTTGCACGAGTACGACAGTACTGACACCTGTAAACAATCGTATTATAATTCGGTGAAGGAACATTTTTAGAATTTAGATTTAGACCCTTTTTATGAAAAATGGGCGGATGGATGTGTTAGTTTGGCACAATTCATGTTTATATGAAGAAGGAATGTTTTCAATGAAACCAATTTTTTAAAATAATGTGCATTGGAAATTTAGAAATTAATCAAGATAAATGTTACGCACACCTGTGGCCTGTGGGTATATAGTAGTGTGCGTACTCAGTTCGGTATACTCTTTTGATTTCGTTCGATGTTTATTACGCAAATGACAGTGGAAGTTTCAAGATTACATTGTAACTATTTTTTTATATAAATTATGGTCGAATTTCGAACATTAGGCGACTTTCACTAGGAATACGTAATCTTCTTAGTCGAACATTATTCAGAGTGGACGTGTTTGCGTCGAGGTGATACTTGGAGATGGAGAGTTAAGTTTCGTTTCCTTTCTGGTAGGTTCCCGACAATGCACTTCCGTTTTTGCCGATTAGATTCATTACATACACTGGATTGAGCTGGACTCAGTATTTTTTTTAATTTGGTCTGGCTAGCGTTTAGGTCTCCTGACATTGGCGCGTATTAAAAACGAATTCAACGCAATCTGCTTAGTTGAGATTTTTTTTTTTGAAATGGTGCTTAAACGGAGTAAAAAGTTAGACATCCACTTATTACTGGCTCTTCAACATAGCAACTGAAACACGTCGATAAAATTTTACATTCAATTCCAGGATGATGGTATGCCAATAAAGGTAGCGAGACTGGCAAAATACCACGACAATATGTCTTCAAAATTATACTGGACAGTTGAGACGGTCAGCAATGTAACAGTTTTAGATTGAAATGATGATAACAGTTAAAACTGTGCAACAGATTGCTGTATTGATTTTCTGTGGCTTACTTTTCTTTCTTGTACATCGGTCTGAAAACGATAAACAATTCTCACCTGATTTTGAAGGCCATTAGATATAAGAGCATCTTTAATTCCTTTTATTCTATTGTCCATCATGTCTGAAGGCGCTACTATGTGTGCACCTGAAAATAATAATTAAATGAGTTAAATAAAACTGCCATGCACTTATAGAGTACCTCTGAAATTCCATATCTAAATTACAAAAAACATATTTTTTTATTATAATCACCAGCTTTAGCATAAGCAAGAGCAACATCAGCAATTCTCTTCACAGATGGAGCATGGTCTATTGTTCCATTGGAGGTCAGGACGCCACAGTGTCCGTGTGAAGTATACGGACACAGACAAACATCACATGCTAGTAGGAGATCAGGGAATGCTGCTCGGAGCTGGGGCAATGCTTTTATCACTGGGTTTTCAGGAGCATCTGCACTTGAGCCTTGCGAGTCCTGAAAATATTTAGGTCAATATTGTTAACTAAATGTTAAAGAGTAATGTAATCATAGAAGTTATGCAGCTAAGGAAAATTCAAGTAAGAATAGATCAAGGTTATTATTGCAGGATTCTTAAGAGCTCGTTTTCATTATGATTAGGACAACAGCACTTTACTCACCATGAAATTGTCGGCTATGCCAATTAGTGAAGTAGAAATGCATCACAACTAGTCAGCATAACAGACAAATTCAAAGTGACTATAAAGCCAATGTTCTGATATTAATGAATAGATCAAGTTCTCAATAAACTAATAGATGAATTACTCTTAGTAAACTTGATATATTGTTGAGATAATAACTGTGACAATAAAGTAATTGCGCTTGAATATTGGATCATTCCTCAGAGTGCAACTGATATACTGCTGCATTTAGATTCTATGAAACATAGATGATCACATATCTAAAAATATTTATACAAAAAATAAACTAAATGAATAAATCAATTGGCATACCTTTGGCAATGTTTCCACAATTCCGAAGATCAGGATTGACTTCAGTCCTTGGCTGACCAACTCTGCTAGTGCAGGAATGAGTTTGTTAATGCCATATCTATAAACATTGGGCATGCTTGATACTGCTTGCATCGCATCTTCATTTTCACTGTACATTAAAGGTGAGTATTATAATTACACTTAGTAAACGGACATTTACTTGGTTTTAGTTGAAAATTACAAATGAAGACTATTGTTGAATATATTGTCTCAATTTATTTAATGAGGTATAACTGCAAAAACTAATGTACATTAACAGGTAAGGTGGTTCAAATGATGGGAAGTTCTTCTTATCTCCAAGTGGGAAAAATGTCTAAGTGAATATTTTTGACCCCATTAACAATAGCAAGGCATTGAAGGCAAAATAAATATTAACTCAAAAACCATTTATACATTTTATGTTCACTTTTCTATCAGCCCAGTTGTACAACTTGTTTACATGGGTGAAACCTTATGTGAGCGTTTATGGTGATCATTCTCAATTACCTGTATCATACCTAACAATTTCCCATTCGATCTAACTTAGCATTTGTACTTTGACATAACACATTTCACTAATTAGTTCAATCTTGTAATTCCTTTTTAATAATCCTGCAAAGTCAAATGTCGAAAAGAGTTATCAACGAGTACAACTCAAATACCATCATTAGGAACTATTTATGTACTTACAGGAGAAACACCGGATACATAATATTATGCGGTTGAATGCTTGTGTTAGGTTCCTGTAGACGTCGTAGCGTTGCATTGAAATAACCGCCTTGTAGAATATGTTCCGGACTCAAAAAAAGATTACTCATTTTGTTCAGTTACTTAGTTTCGTGTCAAGTTTAATAAAATACTTAGTTACTGGAATATGAATTAAAAAAGACACACACACACGACTTATAAATTATATACTCTTAATTCCTACCTAAGTTGATGTATCAGCTGAACAAAATTCAATATGATTTAAATAAAAAATGCAAATCAAATACTGCACGCATGACACTTGAGCGATAACAGTTTTATCATGCTTTTGACACCTGACATAACAATGACGTGTGTACAGACAAAAAAATACCTGCATCT
>DWPQ01001751.1:0-11666 GCA_018251795.1 Perichares adela | reverse complement strand
TTTTTGTTAGCAAAGCTAATCTCTTCCCATTTTTTCATAAGGATGGAATGCGTAACAAATGGCGAAGGCTGTGGACTTGCAAGCTGTCGTAAAACACATCGTAAATGGAAGTTTCAGTGATAATTTATGTCGTTTATGTTTGTTACCTTTGGGAGAATGTTACGAAGATGTTTTTACGAAAGTGTGTAAAGAAGGTACCGAGTACTGCATTGCGGATTTCCTGAATGATGTTTGTCGAGTGCAGGTAAGTAGGGGTTGCTTAAGAATCTATTGTGGTAGATACTGAGATTCACACGTTTAAATATCAAGTATCACAAATAAAAATAAATTATGTGAGATTTCCACTGCGCTGGGCACGTAGTGGTAGTATATATAGCTACTGAGGAAGAACGTAGCTTGAGATTCTTATGGACAGGATAACTGCCTGGCGTTTCATTAGGTTTGAACCCAAAATAACACCCAGAAAGTCACAAAAAATAAAAAGAATACATTGAACAAGGTGCTTTCCTTATGTTTAAATGGATTGATAATGTACTTTTTTATCTACACTTGAAAATACAAGACTTCACATAAAGTTAAATGAAATTGTGATGTAATAATTATTGTAGGTATTATTTTAAAAAATCTGAGCAGCTTCTTCCCATTTCCTTTTTTAATAGCATGTTTTTTTTAACAGAAGTGATAATTACAAAGATTGTAAGAATAGTAAATATGTATGTGAAATAAATGTTTTTGAGTTTTAAGCATAAATTTGTGATCATCATTTCAGGTTGTTCATTCAGACAAGTTTAAAGTATGTTCAGAATGTTTCTTTGGAGCTTCAACAGCATACAAGTTTTATCTCCTAACACAACATACAGAAGAAATCCTGACATTTTATGTTAATGAATTAAAAGAACACATAGATTCTATTGATGTTCCAGAGGAATGTACTTCTGATTCTATCTGCATTAAAATGCCAATATTTACTCCACAAACAGAAATATTCAACTATGACTTATCTGGACTGTGTCTAGAAAATAATGACAAACAATTTCAAGATATACAAAACAATCTATCAGCAAGGATTAAATTAGAAAACAATATATCTTCAAAAATAAAAACAGATATTGATGCGAAACCATTTAATATTGCAAGACATCATAAACTGGATGAAGGGATGAAAATGAAGAAAGAGGATGGTGATATAGTTATTATCATGTCTGAAAATGATGAACAGTCCTATTTTACTATAAATGACGATAGCTTGTTAGTGCCTTTAAGTACAGAAGATGTGAAACCTCACTGTATTGAACTGATTCCGGCTGATACAAAATCCAGTAGTGATAACTCACCAAAAATAGTTAATGGTAAAAGGCGACGGAGAAGAACCCCGATGGATTATAAGAAATGTAGCCAGTGTCCCATTAAGTATAGATTTGTAGCTAAACTAAAAGAACATATGAAGACTGATCACAATATTGATATATTTGTCTGTAAGGTATGTATTAAATATTAGCTTTGCCAGTGTTATGTGTGTGTGACTTTGTCCATGCAGAATTTAACGACACTAAAATAAAAGTAGTCTAATTTATTCCACATTTCATCAGCTATATGCCAGTGAAATTGCCGACAAAATCAGTAAAGCCATTCCAGAGATTAGCCAGAATACACACAGACAGATAAAAATAAAAATTGAGTATGTGTGCCGTGCATACATATGTATGCATTGAGTAAAAAGCAGTTTTTCAAATGTTACAAACAGACACTCAAATTTTATTTAATTGTATAGATTTAACAATTTCAAATACTAGGGGAGTAGGTCTGAATCATTTATCAAAAGTTAAGTGTGTATCAAAGATTTATTATCATTTGCTATGGTGAAAAGAATCATGAAGAAACCTGTAAACTGCATATTTTCCATAAATCTATATCCCAGTTGCCCATAATGTTCTGAAAGGTGTGTGAAGGCTACCAATTTGTACTTGACTAGTTCAATTTCAAAATCATATATTAATTCATATAGGCATCACTGATACACCAATGCACGCCAATTTTTACTTGTACTACCGCTTCTGAAAGGTGCTTTAACATAGATGAGAAGAAACAGCGAAAGAAACTCATCAGCGCATCTTTTCATCTTTAGTATAATGGACTACACCCTTAGATCTTCTCATTGTGAAGTTTCAATGTCAAAGGAGATCCTAGCTCTGTGGCATAAATATGGGTTACGATGATGAATTTAAAATGTAATTTACTTTTAGGTATGTAAAGCAATAATAGAAAACGAAGATGAATTTAACAACCATTTAAAAACACACACAGACATGCATAGATGTTCGACTTGTAATGCTGTATTTAAGAAACGGGAAACTATAATTGCTCATTTTAAATCCCATGAAGCCATGAAGGAGCTAAGTAAAGGTAAAACTGCTCGGGTGTGTGAAATATGTGGTTGGATTCTAAGGGATGAAGACAGTTTGAAAGAACATCACCAGGACAAACATGTTAAGAAGTATACTTGTTATTACTGCGGACGCATGTACAAGGGAGAAATTAGCTTTGATGTGCATATAAGGAAACATGAACAACATTTGAATTTGAAGCAGAAGTAAGTACCATTTATATATTTTTCTCCAGTGGTGCTAGAATATAATTTATTTGTTATTCATAAAAGTCGGTACTTTTTGCTTATGGCAAATGCCATCAGTAAATGATTGTAAGGATTTGATTAGCATATTTTTTGTGTAAATTTTTAATTATTATTTTTAAAATATATCCAGTTGTGTCCAGACCTTCGTCTGTATGTATAAAATTAGTTGATAACTTGTGATGCGGTTAAGATAAGGTTTTAAAAAAGAAAATGAAGGTTCAAACGGCATTTTCTTTAAGCTTTCGAAGTAGATTTCGTAACTGTCTCTTATTGTTATGTTAGTATGTATATTAATTTAAAAGATGTATGCCCCGTTTGTCCTCATCGATCATGAATCACCTCTTCGAAAATAGTACAAGCAAAATGTTATGTTCTATTTTGAATTTTAAGTGATTCTGCAAAAAACACTTCACCTTAAACAAAATCAACATGTTCTTGCAGGCGTAACCTGATATACAAGAAGGATTCACCAAAGGATAAGCCAACAAAACGCAGGTACGAGTGTCCCACCTGCAGCAAGAGCTTCGTGGACGAGCGGTCACTCATGTGGCACCAACGGTTACACACTGACGAGAGGCCGTATGTCTGTGAGGTAAGCCACAACTGTAGCAGCCGTGTAGTTTTGGGATTTGGGCCGAACACCGTCACCGATATTCATGTAATAGAGTTCTAGCATGACAAGAATGTCCATTATAATGATATTTGGTTCTGATACTGCTTTAGAGGCAGTAACGATCGGAACTTCCAATCCTTAGGCAATGCATCATTGATGCCTTTTCTGTCGGCGTCCATTGCCGACGGTGACCGCTTACTTTCAGGTGGCACGTCTGCTAGTATGTCGGGTATTCTCCGGTTGCGTTCCGTTGGAGATCCCGGACTCCTCTATTTAGCGCCAAGAAAGGCCACCGGGGGGTTTTAGTGCGGTCAAATCCCACATATCCCTGTGTCGCTCCCACGGCACCGGGAACCTTTGGAAAGTATCCCCCTCGAAAAAAAAAAAAAAGTATGTCGGCTATTAATTTCCCATAAAAAAATCCACTCTCTATTAAGTAGATACAAAATCATAGACGGACATTATGTATCTACTTAATGAATCCTTGCATAAGACTGGAAAATTATTTAACAAATTGCTGCCTTACTGGAATACTCACCTAATAGTTGTTATATAAAACTCGAGATACCAATAGATTCATCATCACACAGCGAAATTTATGTGACCAAAAAATCTTATGAAGTATTTTGTGATAAGCAATCCTTGTTACCCCACATTGCAGGTGTGTGGCCGCGCCTTCGTGTCAGTGAACCGTCGCAACCAACACGCTCTGTGCGCCCACACTGCCCCAGCGCGTCGCTGTCCTCTGTGTCCTGCCCTTTTCCACCTGCGTTCTATGGTCAACTCGCATATCAAGAAGGTGAGCCTACAATTCCTAAACTTAATACTGACGATGCCTGGGGTGTGTAATACTTTAAATTTATGACGTTTTAATTGTGGTCTTATGATTCTTTATTATTTGTTGATTGTAGCGTATTCATTCCATGAATTAATTATTAATAAACTCAGATTATATATTAAAATTTGCATACTTGTAAATAGCTTAATGTGTGCATTGATATTTGTATCTATTGTACTACCACAATTATTGTAAAAAAAATAATTTGAATTCGTACTAAGTAGAGCGTCATCGTACATTGACGGAATTATCTTACATATGTATATCCTTACAGGTCCACCTACAGACTCACAAGCGTCGTAACCGCAGCAGCAAGCACCAGAACGTGTTCTGGCGCACGGAGCCCGTGCCCTTCCAGGAGCTGAGTGTTGCCGTGCAGAACGACATCCTCGAGCTCAAGACCAACCAGGTATGCACGGAACGGGAACCGCTAGCCATATAACGTGATATGTCACAATACGAGGTCTGAGTAATATATGGCAACAACAACCCGCTGTTCAGCACCACCATAATCACTTATATGTATTCTACACAGGCGCGGCGAATCGACACACAGACAAGGCCGGGAGCACAGGAAGACTTTTTAGATGCGTATTGCTCTGTGAAACTGCCGCTTTCAGGTATACTTCTTTTATTGTAAACTTTGGCATTAGTTATGCTCATAGAGGTCATAAAGCTTCCAAAGAGCTGAGGTTAGCCAATATATAACATAAAGTTATGTCAAACCTTAGCTACGAGTATAAGTGTCGTTTCATTATCAACGCCACCTGCAATACTTTAAGTATACAAACAGAAACAAATCTATTATAGTCTGTTTGCCTATCATGGGGTATCTGGGCAGCAGACAGATTAGTACAGAATAGTGACATTGTTTTTACGACACTAAACGACAACATACAGACCGACCACCTGATGGTATGCGGTAACTTCAGCCCATTAACGTCGTTTGATATTACACTGCAAGGCAATGAAGCCTCGATGGATGGATGACCACGCGTTGCCGTTTTCTAATCTTATGCGAGTAATTGACTTATTAAACCATTATTCGCAGCACAATCTAATTATTTAACCGCTTTTCCATTTGTTACAGAAAACTCCACATCGGGATTAGTCAATTATGTACAAAATTAATTATGAGGATAGCTTTCTGTGTTGAATTGTTATATTTCAAATGCAAATTATGGAATAAAATTTTCAAAAATTTAACCTTTTTTTTTCCATGGTATCTCATCTGTCCTACAGGGCGCTACAACGCTAGCAGAGGTGATAGTGTTAAGTGGTAAGAGATTGAGCTCAAAAGTACTTAAGGCACAGAGCAATAAAATCTACAATAGTGTCAAACCTTTTTTAATTTATTTCACATTACTCTATGGGTGTATAAGTTATCTCTGACAGTCTGACAGGTTTATTAAAATAAATAGGGATAAAAAAATATTAATCAAAAGCAATTTGGATAATAATGTCATACTTGTACATGGATTTCCATATACAGGCTGTTAATAAAATTCCATTGACAAGGATAGGGTGTATGTTTGGTAAAAACAAAATCAAGTAATCCTTTTAAATATATATTTTGTTCATTTTTTTTTCTCAATTTTAAGTATTTTCCAGATATATAATCCGATATATAATAATAATTCGCTAACACGTATATACACTTATTATATCGAGGTCATAGCGACATCTACATTTGAATCTTACGACCTAGATGGAATCATCTTTGTTATAATATATTTCACAGAAAATACTATTGTAGTTTCAATAATAACATGATTTCTTAATACTTGAGATCACATTAGTAGTATCAAAATGTCAAAGTAATTTCAATTGTAATTATATGGTCAATCGGTGTGTATGAAAATTATATTGTCCAACCATTTTATGAAAATATCAAAATCATCATATATTTTGCATTGATATGGACTTCCTTGGTAGTCTACAACTGTTTGATTGGTTGCTGTAACCAACCACAGAGTACTACATTGGTGACAGGTCTGTCACCAATTAAATGTTACAGTTGAGTAAAGTAGGAACTTTAATATCATATTCGGAACTTTGCCTCTACTTATTTTAAAGAAAATAACAAAATCCTCAAAATATATGTCCGAAATATAAATAGCATAATAAGCTGAGTTTGCCCCATCATAGCTGAAACCAGACTTGGAATATTTTTATTTTCAAATAATCAAACAAATATTTCCTAAATTTCAAATGAGACAACTTATTATTACTTTTAATATGTAAAATAGCAAAATAATTATTTTATCTTATCAAGGTTTCATATTAATGTCAATCATGTTTTATACTTAATTTAATGAGCAAAGATCAGACTCTATCTTAAAGGATATGCTTATGTACAAGTTAAATTTGACAGTAGGGTGTATTAATTAGTTAATTACTAATCAAGTCATAACAAAGTAGCCAAACAATAATCTCAGTCTCAATGGAAAGAAATCATGTTATCAGTAAATACAACCGATTGACATACTGTGTATGTAATAGTATTTGTTATAGTTCAACTTCTACAATATTATATTGCGAATTTCTCAAAACTTCCCAACATTTGTTAAATCATCAAAAATATTCATAGCTACTCTCACAGTCAGTTAGACTTTAATTTGTCAAAACAATTGCAATTTTAAAATCTTGTCCGTATATAAACTCTACTTTCCAAACTTAATGATAGTAGATAATTCAATAAATACTGTGTTCTGAAAAGATGTAAGTAAGGGTTACAAAATAAAAACACGCGTCTTGTATTTGCATCACCCTGTATTTTAAAAACAAATTGAACATCTCGATGAAACACAATAGTATATTTTCATATATAAAGTTTATTGAAAACACCTACCTATATGTAACTAAGCTAGTTTTTTTAAAAAACACAATGATGCATATACACCTTGTAAATCCAATACACTATTGAGGTAAAGTGAATGAATCTGACAAGTAGAAGAAATAGTGCTTTTTTTTTAATATTAATATTTTTACATACATACATCTATGTTTTTTTTATAACAAGGCATTCTGTAAACATATTATTTTAGCCTTTTTTTAATTATATTAGGAGAATTCAAATAACTAATGGCAATGCTAACTGAGAAATAAAGAATTTCTTCCACTTTGTACTGCAAAGCTTTTTGCAAGACAATTATAGGGGAACATTATTTTAACATTTAACACTTTTCAAACAACATTAAAATGTTTTTTGTAACAGTGGTAACAATTCTAACCATAATCAAATATCAATTTAGCAGTTCCTCATCAGAACACATACAAAATTAAGTTGAAATCTTAAGACCAAGATATACATAAAGTTGAGATAATATTTTGAATCGGTAAATAAAATAATACCGATCAAACATATATCCTTCTCCTGTTTCGAAGTCTGTTAAATGCAGTACTGACGAGAGAACAACTCAATTGATACCGTGAAACTTTAAACAATTGGACGTGATTGTTCCGTATAATTCCCTCACAAACAGCTATGATAAAGTCAATATTGAACTTTGACTGAACCAAACTTACTTGACACCGACAGTTGTCCTTGCGTCGGCAACCTGCAATTAAACAATACCTAAGACACATGGACATTTCCAAGTTTATTATTAATGAATCGATTAAAAAACACCTATTACTCCTATACATTTTTTTTTTGTCATTTTTACGATAAAATGCATCGACTAATCTACAAAATATTGAAGACTTACATAACAACGGTGTCGCCTCATCATCGCGTGCCACGTCATCCATATACGAATAAATAAAAAATATATGTCATATAAAAACTGTATGTATTTCCGAGCTCGTGGCATCGACGTCCCGACCCGAGTCGCAAAATGCATTCGACGCAATCTTACAGCGCGGCCGTCCTGTGTACTTACCAACAGCGGGCCGCGTTACTTTTACGAGAGAAAAATTTGCACCAAAACCATCAACATCACGTCACTTACACTAACATCACATTTGCTCGTCGGTGAGAGTCACTGAGTCGTCACGTGGGCGGACGCGTCCGCGAGTACAGTACGCTCACTCGTCACTAAACTTAACACTACAGCGTCTTCAGACTCACTCGAGTCCTCCTACAGACGTTAACACGGCACGCACGGCTCGACTGACTCTGCGGCGTTAACTTAACACAGCGTGTTTGGGTCCACGCGAGTCTGCTAATTGCTGAGTTAACTTAACATCGCGAGCTCAGGCCCACTCGAGTCTGTCGGCAGCGTTAACTCAAGAGTTTAGGGCCGCTCGAGTCCGTCGGCAGCGTTAACTTATCATAGCGTAGGCCCAGTTGAGTCTGTCGTCAGCGGCGTTAAAGTGGCAGCTCGTTCAGGCCCACTTGAGTCCCTTCTTGGCGGCGTTCGGTCCGTAAATGAACCGTTGCCGCCACGCCTCGTACTGCTACGTGCACGCTATACTGTTGGACGAGGACGGGCTGTGGTCGGCGGGTTGGCTGATCGTCTTCTCGGTCGCTTTCCTGTCTTCAGTGGGCGGGTGCGGGGGCGCCGCGCCGTTCAAGATGTTCACCTCGTATATGTTCGAAGAGTTCGAGTCCTCGTTATACGACAGGACGCTCACGTCTTCCGTCTGCAATTGGAGATAAAAGAACTTTACAACATTTTACAGTTCCTGAGGACGAAATACAATTTCTGTTTTACATGTGTTAAATTAGGGCCCACCCACACGTACCAAAACCACACGACATCGCAGCGGCAAAATGTAGCTAAGTAGCGGGTAGGTGTGTAAAATAACGACTGTAAATTGTGGTACGTGTGAAAAGTTATATTCATTTTCAATGATAGAATTGATTTAGATCAGACAACGAAGTCAATTTAATTCGTCGAACGAAATGAAATAAAATAAAATATTGTTCGTAGTTGGATTTTAACAAACATTTCGAAAATCAATTAACGTCATCGCTTCTGAAAGTCCCTACCATGAGTAAGCCTTAGAAGAAGCGGCACGTAATTGTCAGGGAGTTTATTTTACAACATTTACTTTCCTACTTACAGTTACAGAGACCAGTTTTAGCTATATTGTTATTCACACTACCCTTTCCTTTTACAATTACGACGTGTACTTTCGTGACCAATATCGATATGGGGCTCCACCGGTGCAGGGTACTCACGCTGCTCTCGGAGAGGCGCTTGGTCTTCTTGCCGGCGGCGGCGGCGGGCGCGGGCGGGTGCAGCGGGTCGTGCTTGCGCTTGGCGCCGGGCGCGCTGCGGTCGCGACGGATCAGCGACGCCGAGAGGTACTGGTGCAGTTGCTTGCGTGGCACGTGCCGCGCCTAAACACAACAAACACTTACAATATACAACATAACCTGTTACTAGTGACTGTCTAGTGTTCGTCTATAATTCGTATCGTAATCTTGAGACCTTTATTTTCTCATATTAATAACCGCCAATGTTCCTTGCTTTTAACGTCAAACAAATAAGAAGAATATACGTATATCGAGTATGCGTGTAGGTGCGTCAAATGTATGGTAGTGTGCAACGTTTATTTTGATTGATTTCTAAATCATATTATAAAACATAGGTGCATACACTAGTTCTTCGTATAAACTTTAAGCATAACTTCAACACTCATTCTAGGTACGAAAACTTGTATCATTATTAAAATTAATGATTTTTCAGTAATGAAAAAAAATTTTTGCAAGCTTTCGCGGTAAAATCTACAAACGCCATCAATGCCCAAGGCTAACTGTGCCAAACTTTATACTTATCCGTTCGCCCAAATTAAGCTAAAAATGACACTTTACGGAATGATAATATGGTGGTGTTTAGTACCCGTGCTACAATATAACGAAAGAGATAGATACACGCACCTCAATAGTCATCCCCTCGCGCAGCATGCTGGTGTGCTCGGCCTGGTAGTGCACGGCCTTCGTGAACGACGATATGTCGTACGTGAGGTCGACGTTCACGTTCGTCTTCTCGAACACCAGCCCGATGAACCACATCGAGCACACGTTCGCTATTATCTCGCCCTGGAAACATCGATTTACATTATTCATGTATGTGTTCATCTCTATTTTCCTTATGATTTTAAAATATTTTATTTCAAACTGCAGTTGAACCATGACCACGATCCATGTAACTTGGTCGAAATATCGGCAAACAAATAAACAATATATATCTTGAGTACCCCTATAATACTAATAATATGTAGTCCGCGATAATACCAGTTTAAAATCATATATTGTAAGAATTGCTAAAATATTCGCAGTATTATTCCGCATGCACAAGTTACAATATAAGCTATCTCGAGATAGTAGACAGTAAGAGCTAGTTAACAGTAGATTACAGTACTATTTCAATATAAACGAGTGGAATGAATCTCAGTCAGCCTCAGTCATCGCACAGAGCAACAACAGCGGATCTAGTTCGCATTACAAATTGCATACGATTTGTCGTGGGAACGCTCTATCGGTATGCAGATGAGGTTCTTGAGTGCTATCCTACTATTTACTAGCTCTATAGAGACTCTTGTTACACGATCTTCATTACATTATTTGATACACTCGTTTATTTAGTTAAAGGTTGGTAGTAAATCTAACTAGAGATCACGTGGTGGTCGAAATCCCACCATAAGCCATTAAAAATTGTTAGAATGTACTCTTGAGACCGCTACCAACATTCTGGGAATGTATGGAATTCCATACAGATGCAACATGATGGTAAATTATTTTTGACAACGGCCATTTGCATAGTAGTATTCTTATGAGTATACTCGTACGTATATCCAGTATGCATGTAGGTGTGTCTTAGTGTGTGTAACGTTTTATTTATTGATTAAATGTACTTTATGAGCATTTTTATTGAAAAATAGTAGCATTCTGTACTTCTCCTACATATAAGTGTGCGAAATTTCATACTCTAGCGTTCGCGCAATATTCGTAAAAAAGGATCCAAAGTTTTTGCTTCACGTATTTATATATAGATTAAGTAGATATAATTTGAGGGTAGACAAAACATGTGTGTCTTGGAACGCCCGATAGAAGTGATAACCTAAATAATCTAAGTTGAACCATTTAATATTCAAATTGTTTACCACATTTCTCAAGAGAAGGCGCTGTACAGAATCCTGAATCACGCTATTGACTGTACGTTGTGATTCCTATAAGTAGCAGTATGGATCTGCCGTATGCATGAGTGAAAGAGAACCCAGACAGTCTGTTACAGACAGAGCGTTACATATCGGTTTACCCTCCCATTGAAAGTTATCACTTGAAAGACCAAAAGTAATAAGCGGTTCTTCAACTTTCTTTTTAACTAGCAACACGCCATTGATTCTTTGGTGCCTAGAACACGAGTATCATTGATTGATTTGACGACCGTGTGGCATAATGGTCACCATGCCGGACTGCCACGCAGAAGTCCCGGGTTCGATTCCCGGTCAAGCAGAATTTGAAATGATGAATTTTAATTTCTGTTCCGGATCTGGGTGTTTTAAATATTTATAATAAGCATATTTTTACAAGTATTTATGTAATTATATCAGTTTTCTAGTACCCATAGCACAAGCTCCGGCTTAGTTTGGAGCTAGATGGCGTTGTGTGAATTTGTCCACACATATTT